>CAVLJG010000005.1:77389554-77611181 GCA_963669975.1 Acanthoscelides obtectus
ACTTCAGCAATATGGAATTGCCAAACTTCCCGCAGTTAGAGGCCATTGAAGTGGTTAATTTGGCGTTGGATGATCCTAGTACAATTACTATTCGAATTGCAGCCCAGTTACCATGTTCCCAAAGTCTTGAGTGTAGAGCTTTACATCGTTGCCATCCTCAAAATGTGCAATGTCTGCAACCCGGCGACGAAGTGCAACGGCTTAATTTTTTTGAATGGTTATTGTAAATGCATTATCAATATGCAGATTTTATTGGTTTGGTTTTGTGGTCAGATGAATCGCTCTTTACGAGGAGTGGGACCTTTAATTCTCATAATGAACATATTTGGTTGATAGAAAATTCCCGTTCTGTAAGAATCCACTTGTTTCAAAACATAATTTCTAGAACTGTCTGGTGCGGTATTTTCAATAGCCAACTGTTTATGCAAGAATTGCCACAACGTTTAAATCCAAACTCATACTTTGCTTTTCTAGTGAATTACATAGAAAATGTGCTTGAAGATGTTCCGTTAGCAAAAAGAGTACGAATGTGGTATCAGCGCGACTGTGCCCCACCTCATGTTCGTCGTGACATAATATTTAATAATCATTTTATACAACGATAAATTGGCACAAACAGACACGTACATTGAGCTGCGAGGTCTCCTGATTTGAACCCTCTGGATTTCTTTTGTGGGTCGCTTTCAAACAACTAGTGTATGCTGAACAAATTAATACTGTTGATCAGTTACAAGAAAGAATAGATCATCATCAAATTCAAGCCACAACAAATTTTGTGGAAATATGTTACTTGTATCCGTCAGAATGGTGGTCTTTTTTGACATTCATTGAGATAAAGCTTTTACTATTATTTGTTTTTTATTTTTACTAAAACAATGCACTCTATTAAAAAAACACAAGAGTAATTATTTATAGCAAATTGAAGGTAAAATTCGAAAAATTGCGTGTTCCGAAAAAAACATTGGCGTACTATTTTTATTTGGAAAAATAGTGCCACTAATCCCCTGTATCCCCGCCACTGGTGATCATTAATTTTAAGTAATGACTCTTGGATGTGGACAATATAGTATATAAGTATATTCACATACCAAATTTTAGTTTATCCCAGTTGATAGTGTTGATGATATTGAAAAAGAAATTATTTTTAAACTTCAACGTATTTTTTTAATGAAACCTTCGAGGAAAAATGTTACATAAAAGACACCCCTTAAAGTGCGGTCCTGTGTATGATGTTTCATCTTTGGTCACGACTTGTGAATTACCCTGTATATGGGGGTCACAATAGATCAATCTGTGTCACAGTGACGTTACGGCTAGCAAGCCAACCCCTTTCTTCTGTAATCTGTAGTCTGTAAGGTACATTTTACGCAGCGAAGTGGCTAGTGCTTCAAATCATTGTCGACTAATCCCAAAGCTTGTAGCACCAAATTAGAGGAAAGGAATATAATATACGAGTACCATCAACATAAAAATTGGCAGAGCAATTCAATAGCCGATCGCTAAAGAAGGATATATTCGATGTGAAACGTGGGGGCATCAGAAGGTATTACTTGCCCTGCAAGTAAACTTTATTGGTTCTATCGGATAAGAGACAATTAACATCATACGGTTCTTTTTTCTACAGTCTGCTTGGAGCAGTATTCTTAATACTTTTCATCTGATTAATTCATGATGTGTATAGAGATGAATGAGATACATGTTTTTTATTCAAAAAATGTAATTTTTTGAGAATTTTGTTGTGCATTTGTTATTCAAACGGTAGTAGAATTTAGCAGGTGATTACTTTTTTCTTTATAGGTTTTTTTTTTCAAAACATCTTCGCTTTTCTTCATCAAAGCATTTTTGAAAGAAAAAATGATAAGAAAAAAGTAATTATCCGCTCAATTCTACTGTAAATATTCACCAACAATTTTAGAGCTTTATCATTATTTCTTAACATGTTACGATTGAAGAAAATGTGCCCAATAAAATGCAAATAAATCATTTTTTGACAGAAAAAATCTATGTATCTATGTATGCACCATAAATTAACAGGTAGACGAAGAAAATATATAAACAAGCATTATTTTAATTTGTTCAGTGGCAAGTAGACCTCATTTATTACACACAGTTAGAAGCGTTGCCATTTAGCGGTCACGTGAATGACTTGGCCTCCAATTTGCGGACTGAGATCTGTACACTCCCAACTGGTAGGCCGCGATTCACTGTTTCGTAGTCTTTGACTGTACTTCACGCGTCTCATTTCGATGGTTAATTCTGTCAAAAGCTTTGGAGTATAAAAAACTCCAACTATAAATTTTTTTATTGACAGTGGTGATTACTGAATGTAACTAATCAGTAAGCATCTCTGATGGCCTAAGGATGGATCGAAAGTCAATACAGCTCTTGCCAACTGATGGTTACTAGTCTGTATAGATTCTTAAGCTTCGCAAGTTAGTAATTTTTGTTCTTGAAAGTATTTTTTTATATAACGAACTTGTATTATACGTATCGTAGCACACCACTGAGTCTTTCCAGTGCTCCAGAAACTTGCCCACTAAAAAAAGGGAATTTAATTTAGTTTAAGGGACGTGCTTTAATTCTAGTTAGGCGGAATAAGGTTGTGCGGATTACGGTAATGGGAACACCACCGCATATTGTCGGTACCCCTGTGAATTCCTAGAAATACCTTTCGAGGCTTCTGTACGCGGTTTGTTAGAGAAATCGTCCGGTGGGAAGTTCCAAGATGGCCTGAGATTACGTGGGAGTTAGGATGTTCGGATCTCTAAGATCCGGAATTGCTACTGGGCTTAACTTCGCTTTTATACCTCAGTAAGCATTTATACCTCCGTGGAAGATAACTGCGTATTTATATTTGAAGATAAGGTTTGAAGCTCTGGATTTCTGTCTTTGGGGATACCAGTTGCACTGAACAAATAACAGAAAACAATACATTTTTCAATATCACTTGCTGTTAATAAAGCGAAATAAAAAATCAGAAAATATTTTTTCCGATTGAGAGTATGCTTTTTCACATGTATTAACTTTTAAACGGCAATGAAGCACCTCCCTCTCAAGTCTTTAAATAAAATCGTGATAGTACAATCTCCATGTTGCTGTTAAAATGTAATACGCTTTCGTCTAACAGACAATATCGTAGGTAACTTGGACAGACACATTAATACCATATTAGTGATGATTGATTTCTCAAAAACCTTTGATACAGTTAATCACAAAATCATGTTGAGCCTGCTGAAGTACATTGGACTATCTGATATTCCGCTAAGATTTTTCCAAAGCTACTTGGTTGAAATAAGACATGTAGTTAAGACTCTTCTAGTACTGTGGTTTCATCTGGCGTTCCGCAGGAGTCGGTTCTGGGACCTCCGCTATATTTAATTTACACTATAGCCTTAGACTCATGTGTGGAATTTTGTTCTATACAAACGTATGCTGATGACACGCAATTATCATTCCAGTTCAAATATGCTTAGTTAAATAAAGTGTCATTTAAAACTAATACTGGACTAATCAATGTTACGGATTTTTATCAAAAGCACTGTCTCAGGATCAATCCCGAAAAGAGTTCAAGTATGCTTTTTTTCCGAAACATAAATATGTAATATACCATAAACTACGCGATAATACTAATTATAAATAACGAGCGCATCCCCATGTTAGAACATTCTAAAAACCTGGGTGTTATCTTGGACTCTAACTTGAAGTTTGATAGACACATCGGTTACCTGTCTCAAAAAACGTATGCCAAATTAAAACTTTTATACTCCAACCGGTTGATTTCAAACTTTGAGACTAGGAAAAAATTAGCTGAAGGCTTGATCCTGTCATCTTTGCAATATTCTCTGATCTTATTCTATTCTTATTTGGATATTCAAAACAGCTCCTGCAGGTTTGTGTTTGGACAATATAAGAGCGATGTCTATTAAGTTTTGCATATGGAAATAAAACAACAAGGTAGGTAGTTTTAAATGATTAATACACATCTGCATGTGCTCGAACCACTTTTCGAAGCACTTATTCCACTCGTTTGCTGGCAGATCCAAAACGGCATTTTTGAATGCGTCAACTGCTTCTTCTGGTGACTGGAACCTTTGACCACGTAGTCTGTTGTTAATTTTCGAGAAAGTAAAGAAATCGTTAGAACTTAGATCGGGACTATATGGAGGATGGTCCAATAATTCCACGTTTTCTTCCGTTAAATATTGCCTTGTTTTTTTGGCTGTGTGCGAGCTTGCATTGTCTGCATTGGTGGTATACCAATCCGCAGTTGCAGTTATTTGCTCATTAAGAGGAATTGTTGTAATATGACCCGCTTTTGACGCAAATGTCGCGACCATCTTTTTCGAAACACTTCGAGAACGGATGACTTTTGTTGGCTATTCTTCACCTTGGAACACCCAAACAGCCGACTGTCGTTTATCTTCTGGTTCATAACAGTAAGTCCACGATTCGTCACCACTAACAATGTACACATTTTTTGAGTTTCCGGAATTGAAACGGTCAAGCGTTTTTTGACACCGATTAACCCTGACTGCTTTCTGCTCTTCAGTCAACAGGTGGGGTATCCAACGAGAAACTAATTTTCTTACTCCTAATTCTTCATGTAAAATTTTTTGAATTGCGGTCTTTGAGATCTTCAAGGACGCCTCAATCTCGCGATATGTCACTTGTCTATCTTCAATGATGAGTTTGCGCACAGCATCGACGTTTTCCTGGGTGACTGCCGTTTTTGGTGCACCCACCCTGGGATCGTCGCTAAGACTCACCCGTCCACGTTTGAATCCTCCATACCCACGGGAAATTGTCGACTGATGTGGCGCTTCGTTGCCGAAAACAGACAGTAACTCAGCAAGGCATTCTTGTTGCGATAATTGTCTCTGAAAGTTGTAATAAATTATGGCGTGGAAATGTTCTCGGTTGAGTTCCATTTTTCTAATGTCTTGGTGACACTTAAAAATTCACTGTAGTGAGAACACTGTACGTATTGTTGTGAAACTCTGAACTTAAGTTCACTAAAGAGTAGGGTTAAGATTCAGTACTGACGTTCGATCCGCGCGGCCTACTATGTTTCTATATGCAAAACTTAAAAGACATCCCTCGTAGTCATGTCTCTTCGAAGATTAAAGATTTGAAGTGGATAAAGATGGAATCACAGTTTGTTTATGCTATGAAGGTATTTGTTTATAAAGTAGTTCGCACAAAAAAGCCACCGTGCATTTTAGAAAAGCTAGTACCAAGAGGTAACATTAATCAGAGAAATCTTAGACAAAACCTAAATTTTGCGATGCCAGTCCACTTCGCATTTCAAGCTTTCAAGTTATACAACTCTACAGATAAAATGTGTCGCAATATAACAATAATACCTTTCAGGAGACTCGTTAAGAAACAGCTGACGGGATATTAATAGTTCAAGTGTGCATTTGTTATTTTTTTTTCTTTTTCTGTTACATATTACTCTGCTGGCTTGTGTGTGCTTGTTGTCAACACGTTATCTATTCAATTCATTTACTTCCATTTCTTTTTCTTCTTATTATTACTATTATTTGTTTGTGTACCGAGTTTAACTATGTTACTCTTTCGCACACAGTGAGGTTAAGTGTAAGAGTAGCCATTTGGCTAAACTTCGCCACACTGATGTATGTGTATTAATAAAGACATTTATTATTATTATTATTATTATTATTATTATTATTATTATTATTATTATTATTATTATAATTATTATTATATATCTCAATTTTTGACGTTGGTATATTTATACGCCTCCAATCTCAGAAGGTCTAGACCAAGGCCACGGTTGGCCAACTTTTGTCCAAACTAACAACATTAGGAGCGCAGTGAGGTTAAGTGTAAGGGTAGCCATTTGGCTAAACTTCGCCACACTGATGTATGTGTATTAATAAATACATTTATTATTGTTATATGGAAGATTAAGGAATATAAAATGGCATGTGTCTAATCGAGAAAGCAATATTTTAAAAAAATGTGTTCGTTTTATTAACAGCAAAACAGAAGCTTGTTTTTAAAAATGCACTAGCCAGCATTTATGACGTCAAATAACTACCTTAGTAATTTATACCCAATTTAATTCCGTTAATAGGGTCTCATCAAATTTCCTGCTTTATTTATAGTATTTTGATCGATATAGGTAATATATTAACGTAAATACAGGTGACCTACATATATCTCAGTATCCTTGTTCAACTGATCGCTTGTTAGCGAACAGTCTAATGTCAAAACGCTAAAGTAACATATGGTTATCATATATGAGTATAGGAGTATTTGTCAAAAGGAATCAAACGAGTCCCAATCCGATTGCGTCGATTCATTATAGATTTACCATGGCCACCTTACGGTTCCATCAACAGATAGTCTCTTCATTTGCTGCCCATGTCACAGGGTGCGGTGGTTGCGATATTGCGTTTCTTATGACATCAGTATGCTTATTGTGCTTCTTTCATCAAGCCATTTCACTTGATACTCATATCACATATAATTCTGATAGATTGCTATTTTGCAGCGTCCGTCATATTGGGCTCAAATTTATGATATTTAATTCATTGTGTATTGCCGTAGCATTTAATTGCAAAATTTTAATATGGCAAGCTATGAGTTGAAACTGTATGTCAGTTCGCATTTCCAGTAAGTGTCGATAGTTACCGTCGAATCTGACATTATACTAGATACGGTCTACTCGCTATTGAACAAATTAATAGTATAGCTTTCCTTTGTTCGACCACATAAGGCCAACCATGATTAGCTGTTTCGTCCTGTTTGTAAGCTCTTCAGCGTGGTATAGGCTTAATCTTGGCGGACAACGAATAAAAGCTGCGCAACTCTAATCTATTCAGAGTATGAGTACCGAAATAACACAGTGCCACCTTTTACTAGAATCGACCACTATGAAAGTTTAAACAGCAAACTGTCAGAATGCTAAGCATCTATAGTTTTTTTGCTCATTTCCGTTGGAGCCGCTTGTAGTATGATGTAAATAACTATATCTCTATGATTTCTGTATTTGTCATCGATCAAGCCAAGGTACCCTTTGTGAACTCAGTCCTCATATCATTGTCTATTGTCTTTTCAAGAGTATCCATTACTTTTCAATAACAGCTGATTATTCAATAGTATTCCAAAATTCCCCATATCGACAAATGACATATAATTCTGGCGGATCCGTCAACAGAACATAGGCAGCAGCGGTGGCCACAGTAGTAGACTCTCCTGATCAGTCGCCGTGCGCTGTGCGGGTTCGAGTCCCATCCCAGGTGAAATTTTTCTCTTGGCTATGGATGTTGTGATTGTCCGTAGGTGGTAGATGGTCTCTGACTATCGAACGCGGAAGTACCACCCGGCGGTTCTCGTAGGCGGAGTGTGTGCATGTTGCATGCACACGTGTTCCCTGTTCCCTCGCCAGAGTCCGTGAGGCGTCTCCCTCCCTTTCCCATGTATCCCTCTATAGCCCCACGGTACCCAAATGGGTGCTTAGGCCTTAGGCCTTCGTGGTAGTCGGAGTTTAAAAAAAAAGAACGTAGACAGGGCCGTATTTTGTTTTGGCTTCTGGTACAAATTCATGTTGTACTTTCTAACAACTCTTTTATTTAAAAAAGTTATTTCCATACAAACAAAAAAAGATAAAGGCAAATTTTACAAGATTTACACCCGATTCCTTGTTGCCAACCTTACAGGCTAATACAAAGATGTCACTTGCTGATCAGCCGTTCACCTCAGTAGACGTCAAAACGTAATGGATTCTCTTGGGATAGAGTTTAGCTATACCTCAAGTATCCATTGGCCTCTCCTGGACAGGTTCTGTCAGGGAACAACAATCTTTTATGACGTGACGAATCTTACTTCCGACACCTACTGGAAAGAAAGCATTGTAATCATACACAATGCGATATTTTTGAGATTTTTTTTGATGTTATATGTAATGTCATCACTTAAAACCATGTAACTTATGTCCGTCGGTCTTTCTGTCGTTTGGTGTGTCTGCCCGTCCGTCAATCCTAGGCCCGTGAATGACTTGGAAAGTACCAGTCGGATGAAATTGTCACACAAGGTTACTACTATAAGAAAACTTTTTAGTTTTTGAAAATCGCACTAGTGGCGGCGAAGAAAATAGCCAAAGTTTCAGGAACATCTTTTAGGGGTATGGACTGGGGCGTGGTAGTTGTAAGGAGGTGGGAGAGGGTATACTCTGTTGATGTTAATATATCAGTACGCTCCCAACCACGATACTTATACGCACCTTTAGTCGTATTTCACACATCATAGATCTCCACGTTCATTTGTCTTTAAAACTTAAAGAGCAACGCTGCTGATGAACTACCGGTCGGGACAATAGTATCTATGGACTAACTACTTGAACCTGTTTGACTGACTTGATCCGTTTAGTTTCTCTGTTATACTTGTTTGCTACTAACTTTTCTCTCAGATATTCTAGCTTGTGCTGAACATAATCTTTCATGAACTGATGAAGCTGTTCCGTGGAAAGTGTAGAGTCAACCTACTTGACGTCATTTATTTATAAATTACGATAAGCGCGAAAAAGCTGGTTCCATTCTTGAGCTACACACTCTAACGATTTCTTAACTAGACACTCACAATTATTAATGATGGTAAAATAAGATTCTGTATAAATCATTTACGGAAGAAAAATGGTTTCACAAAGATCAAGTTATCTTGCTTAGCGCTTCTTACCCTTCCATTTCGACCTTATCCTAACGAACAAAAACTTTTGAACAATGAGAAACGATTATCTTCTAGAGAATTAAACAAACTCCAGGATTACAGTCGCAGTTTTTTACGATACACGTTTTCTGTTAAGTTAGCTTATTTATTACACAAAGGCTATTATTAAGGTTCCTTTGATACCAGTACGTATGAGTTTTGTTTTATCTTATAATAACGTCAAGATGACCAGAAGGTTTCCTCTTTATTTAAGGGGTGTACCTTTCATGATACACTTTTCTGTTCCTCTTAGGGTCATCCTTACTGAACCGAATCAGAAAATCGGAAATGAATTAAAAATGTTAATGACTGTACCTTGATTCACCACGATTTTTTTATAGCCAAATTCAGCCCGTTAGGAACAGGTTTTCAATTTATGGTAGACTTTTAAGTTATGTTACTATGACTGGCAAGTTAACTATCAATTAATTGCCTGTGAATTCCTTTTTCACGTTCTGGCTAACAATCAACACAGCCTTTATCGAATTCTATGCATTTTGTGATGTTCGGTATTTGTGTCATCTATGACATATTGAGTCACTGTCAAGTACATTAGGTTTGTCGACAACTTTATATTTAACTCATACATAGTCCAGTAGTTAGAATTAACTACCGCTTAACGATAACGTACATAGAGAAATACTTTTGTGAGAGTTAACTTCTGCTTAGCAACGAAATCGCAATCGAAAAACCGGCACGGGTATTACGTATCTTGAAAAGTGACATTATGTAGGTTTCTCTACAGGATGTTAACATATCACTAGCTGATGGACACCTTATGAACTCGTTTTGTAGTTGTGTATGTTGCCTAAACGTCATGAGGTTTCAGTTATCAATGTTTGGCGCTGATGTGATGTAAAACCTGCCTCAGAGATTGCATTGCTGGAGGTCTAAGCTGTAAGTTATATAGCTAAAAGAAAATGGCAATGCATAGGAGCATAGTGATGGTTTGCGTGCTAATAATATATTCTTGTGTCAAATACACTTACTTGAGATTCAAAGCTAGAAATTAGTTGCGCATCCACTTTTTCTTATCCATTCTGGAGATTACTTGTGAAAATTAGCTGTATTTCGAACATGAGAGAGATAAATAATTTCATTCACTGGACACTGGTCATTATAACAGTAATTACACACAACGCGGGCGCGGTGGTGATTTCCCGTAATTCCCCTCAGAGTTTTTCGAAACAAAAAAGTCAAACTTCGTAATTTATAACTTTGAACATAACTTGTCCTCAGAAAGGACAACATATAAATAACCCGTAGCACACAGCTAGAAGATATACTTCATTGGCAGCATATTCAGTAATAATTTTCTGACACAGAAAATATCAGTGATATTATACACATGCAGACCGAAACACATAATCATCCAGATGCGATTTTGCTAATCAACCAACGTTCTTCTCAGAGATGAAGACTACAGACTGCTCAGCTCCACAAAACATATGCAACCAACAATACGTGTAGCTGAGCCATTCCTCCATAGATGGACGCTCACAACGATCCTAGTGGGCAAACGTGGAATGACTGTTTGCACACTAAAAACTACTTAGTCTGCAAGATGACATTTTATAGGTTTCTTTTGACGTTTTATAGTTTGCGTAATACTCGTGCGGGCCTTAATAATATTAACGATATTATAGGTAAAAAAGATGAGGTACAAGTAAACCCAGAACCCCTGTGTGCGGGTGTAACAACAAAGTTATTGCATACTAAAATTTTGTAATAGGCTTAAATTAAAAAGTAAAAATTATACATAGATATAACAAATTTTTATGTCTTTATCAGGGTAGTAGTAAGTGACCTTCCTACTTGTATAGGTGTCTTGATCAAGAAGAATGTTCTGGTAATCTTTTTCAAACACTTAATAGCCACAAAATTGTTTCAATATCATTTTAGGTCAATAGTTTCGTGAGACTAGGTCCTTGACATATTCATCATCCATTTTCTATCGTGTTTTAAAATAGTTCAATAGATTTTATGTGATGTAGCTCTCGAGGGAGCAGATCTCAACTCCCAGGGATTTATACGATCTCTGTAGTAACTTTTTTCTGGTCTTGGGACCATAATTTTTTTTTCCGTGCGTCATGAGTATGACTTACCGTTGCCAACTATGAGTCCTTATCAGTATTGAATACAAACATAATTCACACACATGTAAACACATATGAACATACATCCGGAAAAGGATCGATTTTATACCACGAAGTGTTTACACTTGCCTGTCTTTGATAGTTCGCCTCAAACAAATGAGATATTGAGATCAGTTTTTATATAAGCTAGTGGATTATCAAAGGTCACATTGGCACATACAAATCTGTTGTCCGAACCACATACAACAGTCAGCAAGTCTCTATGTTTATCGCCACAGTTTACTGCACAAAATTAGAAAATTTCAGACTAGCATTACCCATGCGTTTCAAGTAGAATCAATATGGATTTTTAAATAATCACTAACTCTAAGCAAACACCGGTAACGTATAGCTACTAACCAGACATAAAGGTTCAGCACCATGTACCATAAAGACTTGAATTTCCAGATTCATGTCTATATGAACTTTTCTCATATTATCAAACCTTAGATCAGTACAAAATCATGATAGTTTATGCAATATCCAGTCCTTGTATTTTTATTCAACCGCCTCAGAAAGAGGGAAATGTTTTTCGCGCCTGGGTATGTATCGATAAAATTCTATGTCACGGGCTACAGGCCAAACGACTTAATAGATTTCGATATATGAAGTATCACTAGATTCTTCTTGGCAGTCGCTATATCTAAATTATGTAAAAACAAAATGGCGGATTTTGATAATGAAAACCGAACTTGAAATTCCCACAAATCAATCTTGAAAAGTTTTTACAGAACCAAAGTAGCAGATTTTAGTAACAAATCAATCTTGAAATTCCTATCTCAAGGGCTACAGGTTAAATGGCTTGATAGATTTTGACATATGAGGTGTGTCCACATTTGCTTGACAGTGCGAGGGACACTATGTATACTAACATATCATTATAACAAAACAACGGATTTTAGTATAAAAAATGAAGCTTGAAATTCCTTTTTCACAAGCTACACTTTAAACGGCTTGACGGATTGTTACAAATGAGGTGTGTCTAGATTTCTCCTGATAGAACAATTGAATCGTCATTCTTTTCAATTACCGCAGTCGGACTGTTTGTAACTTTCAAAAATGTATTTGTTTTAGTATTACAAAAATGTTTCTCCTCAACGCGATTTGAGGATTACTTGGAACTTAAAACAGTGTAGCATTACGTTCTTGCAGTGGGGCAGTGTGAATGATTGTATTAATTGCAAGGTGACTCGATAATGGAAATCTAGGGAGCCTTTTTTTCCGGTATCTTTTCAACCTTTCTTTCAAGTATTTTAATCTAAATGTTAATTTAATGCTACTCCCGTAAAGTGGCCTAAGTTTTTTACGTCCGGTGATACAGCTCGTATATCCACTGTCACAGAAACCGGGAGATATCCGGCATCATTCCAGAAGCACCCACTTTGCGTTGCAAATGAACCGCGATGATGATTTTTTGTACATACGAAAGACTCTCCTCTTCCTATTTCCTTGGAGAAATAAAAACGGGGTAACCTGCACCAGCTCCCACAGGTTGCCATTCCATACAAAGCCCAAGTGTATACTACGGCGTCAGTTTAGTGCCCTCGCTTTTTTCTTTGTTCTTCTGTCGATTGCAAGGAACATGTGGAAATTAGTGGTGTGGAGAACAGAGTTTTTCTCTCGTTGAAAAAAGGATGGTTTTATTTTATCTACGAAAATAAGTGTGCTCCACTAACTCTCACGTTTTCGGTTACTGGTCACATTACCACTGTCGTGGGAAAATTCGGATGCGGCTAACCATTTTGACATGACGAATGCGGCATGTGGAATTATATAGCTTTATTCCGACCAACCATCATACTAGTTCTCAAATGGACAGAAAATACGCGGATTGAAATTATAGTTCCAACAGAAAATGGAATCGATTCCGTAACTGGCAGTTTTCTGTTCCAACAAACTCATACTAATTCCGAACCCGTCCCGAACTGGTTCTAACAGTTCTGCTTCTGAGATAGAACTACAAGCTCGAATTTGTTAGCGCATGCGCGCTTACACGATAAATGGCGTCAGTCAGATGTTCATAGCTGGGAGGCTAGATTTTTGGCTGAAATTTTGCGTTTTTTTTTTAAATTTTTTAACACATTAATACATCTAAGCAAAAGCAAAACCATTTTTGCCATTTATTGCACAAATTCAAAAAGAGGTGACGATGAAGATGTTGCGCTTACCATATTTATTGCATGTTGTCATTGTTACTTACTCTCGTCTAGAAGATGGCGTAGTCAAATTTTCAATTCGACATTTCTTCTTTCGACTTCCATCCTCAACTTTGTTTTTCATACGGACACAAACTCAGTCATATATTTCGTTAGTTGAGCATAAATTTGTTGTTGGATGAAAATTAAACGGAAATAAAAGGATATGGTGAAGCCTGGATACGAAATGAAAATTTTATTGATGATGATAACAATAATAACCATAAATAAGCAGAGGTCTTCGCAGTCTTAAAAACTCTGTTACTATGCAAATGAATGAAATCTGATAATTTCAAGGCCTACCTAGGAACTTCTGAAATAACTAAGGTATGACTAATACATCTTTGAAATCAGAATATAAATTCTTTTTATGTGTGTACGAGTCTATAAAAAGAAACTGAGTTGATGCTGAAGGACAAGAGACGAAGCGTCATATTGAAATTCTAACTGTGCCGTCTTGTAGAGGAGAAAATCTGGCAGCGTGTATGTGCAATTTATTTTGAAATCCCATCACAAATAAAGTCAGAAGAAAATTAAAACTATTTTGGGTAATTTTGTTTTTTACGTCTCTTTCCGGAAGTACTTTCTGTTTTAAATTTATTTAAGTGACTTCGTATCCCTTGAAGTTTTCGAGATTCCAATGGTGAGGGTCGAATTTAAAATACCCTGTATAGGGAAAATATTATTTTCACGCCAGCAGGTTCAGTCACTCTCTCCGTGAGTACCCGTGAAAAAGAAGCTGTATCAGAAAATCTCCAGAATTTGTTATTTTGTTTATTTTTTCAAGGGAACAGGGAACAAAAACCCTACTTTCCGAGTTTTACTAAAAGTCATTCACAATACTTTGTATATTTCTCATGCATAATCACTGCAGATGTTCATTCAGAATTCTTACTGTGTAATTACTTCTTCAAGTTGTCATTCGATGTGTGCAATCATATTTCTTCGGATGTATGTTTATACTTTTTTATATGAGAATTGAATGGGTATTACTGAGTAAGTCTACTTGACATTTTTGAGTGCTGTTATTTTTTCTAGATGGTGTCCATGTTTTCCTCTGTAGAGTAAAATTCAGGCACATTCGAGCAGTTAGACCAAAAATCCTAGATCATTCTGGTCTACAGCAAATGAATGTACCCAAACTTTTCCAAAATTATCTACTTCAGTCTGAAAAATTTTACACTCGAATAATTATTGTACTTGATTTCGCGCTCTAACAATTTATTGGCAAATTATCTGCTGACTAATTTAACAGTCATCAAACAGTTTCTCTACAAACAGCAAATTAGTTGTCGGTAATCGGTCTTACCTCCCTCAGTCAAGTCGTAACGTTCTCATGTACGCAATCAATACAGTCAGCGACATGTCAGTGACAGCTAATTGCTTAAACTGGGTTATAATGAACAAACAGGCTGTACGAACAAACAAATAAGCTATAACCCTAATTCCCATGTTAAATTAAGGATGTTTTAGCTACAATAACCTTTCTTTTATTTGGAGCAAAATTTACTGCTATGAAGCAAATTGGACCAATCAGAAAGAATGCTTTAATCAGTGCTCGAAACATGTAGAAAATTTTATACGATACCTGGATCGGTACGACAGCAATTACTGATATAGCAAAAGCCCGCGACGGTGAGGTCTTAATTATTTTATAGAATGTGAAAATTTATCTATGGATGTCCGCAACACAGGTACCAACGATCAGATATTGTGAAATTTGGTTAGCGGTTACTTTGGCAGCCAAGGTGTACTATATAAAGCAGTACCACAATCAAAGCGCAGTTTTTTTGATATTTTGCCCAGAATCGTCTTAGAAACAACGACGTCTGTTGTCTTACAGTACAGTTTCAAACCCCTGCCGGACATCCATAAACTTTAATAAATTAAAGTTGAACGTTTGTCATAGCTTGAAAGCAGAATGCTTTTTGAGGGACTTAAAAAAATGTTGACCCAGCAGCCAGGCAGTATTAATGGATTTTACATTATGCCAGACACAGTGCAAATATGCCGTCAGTGCGACCGGAGGCGAGTGAGATAGTGAATTTGGTCTATTGCGATCTTTAACTAGGTTGACTATCATGTATATTGCACTATATGCACTTTAAGCCTTGTTGGTACTGTGTAATAAAGAGTCCGAATTCGGCATACGTGAGCTGTTTCGAGGACATACATTGTATTGTATAGAATAACATTTGTTTTTTTACCCTTTGCTATCAGTCGCAGCGTGCTAGCTGCTTGAGCTGCTGTACGCGATAAGTATGATTATCTTTTATAAAACTTCTGTAGGTTGTTCAGATATATTGTTTATTTGTTATTCACGGTTACTTACTATTATTTATCCTAATAGCGAACCGAAGAATACTAAATAGTATTCAATTTGAAATATTTTTAAATGAAACTGAAGAAATTTCGTCATCAAAATATGGAAATGAAGTTGGAGTTAACGTCTCAGGAGATGACGTGCAGACTGATACTGAAGATAAGTTGGTCGAAGAAGCCAAATGACGATAAAATAATAATGCGGGCAGTGCCGCCTGCAAAAAAAACAAGGTATTGTTTATATTGCCCATGGGGGTTAAGGTAGTCAAATAGGCTTGAAGGCTCGAGAGTTTGAATCCCGACCTCAAAAGTTACATTGGAATTTGTGATTGTCTATACATGTTCACTCTGAATTGGTGCACGATCAAATATCAGATAACCAAATAAGTTCGTGCGGTTGCTGTATATCGCACATTGCCATGGATGTTGTTGTTCGAAAGGATCTTCGGCAGGATGTGGACGCAAATTCCAGGACAACGTGCCAAGAACTTGCAGAACTGTTCAGAGTGAGTCCTGAAACTATTCTTTTGCATCTTCATCAGCTAGGAAAGACGTGGAAGTTAAGTAAATGGGTCCCACATGAACTGACAAATTAAGTCGTCTTACTATTTGTTCAGCAAGCCTTTGAGGCAACGCTAATGAACCATTTTTTAATCGGTTATTAACGTGTGACGAAAAATGGATCTTGTATTCGAATCTAAGCGTTCGTATCATTGGTTTTCGCCTACTGATTCAGTACCATACACGCCCAAGGTTTCCTTGCAGCCAAACAAGGTTTTGTTGTGTGTTTGGTGGAAAGCAACTGGAATTGTCCATTATGAGTTTTTGGAGAGAGGTCAAACCATCACTGCTAACTTGTATTATGAGCAGCTTCAACGAGTACAAGCAGCACTCATCCAGAAACAGCCTTCTTTGATCCATCGGAAGAAAGTGATATTCTTGCAGGATAACGTCAAGCCTCAAACCGCAAAAGTGACCCGAGAAAAGCTTTCTGTACTCGGCTGGGAAACGTTACGGCACCCGCCATATTCTCCCAACAATTCACCCAGTGATTATCACCTTTTTTTGTCTCTTGACAACTGAATGAGGCATCGACAGTTCACAACTAGAGATGGTGTAATAAATGCGGTCCGTCAATTTTTTTACTCCGAATCCAGAGAGTTCTACAATACCGGCATACAAAAATTGGTTCCACGTTGGTCATTGAATGTGATGGTAATTACTTCGACGAATAACTAGTATCTTATTGTTTCTCAATAAAAGTTTATATTTATCTACTAAAAACCGCACGAACTTATTTGGTTACCTGATAGATAGATCGCATCGCTGAAGCGCGGTTTTCAATGACCAGTAGATAAGCATGTGGGGTAGCACAGTGTCGGTAAAAAGGGTCGACAAAAAGTCAAATGTGACCTAGGGTTCGCCCCCCCCCACCACGACTACTACTATTCATATTGTTCATTCAAAATCCTTAGAATGTCAAAGCTACCATGCATGAAGTGCAAAAAGAATGCTTGTGGAGATCATAAAACTGACTTGAGGTGCATTTTACATAGAAAATTAAAAGTTCGAATAGAAAGTTAAATTAAGTTAAAATGTGCCAAATATTCATCAGAATACTATTTATTGAAGTAGAGACTAGAAATCACTTCAAATGCTCGTATACAATTTTTGTTTGTCATTTTTCAATAAAAGCTTAACTTGGCTAAATTGTTTTCTTAATTCTTGGAGGAGGTTTTAAACAGTTATTTTAAACTGTAATGCACGTCAGAAAGTTAATGCTTTGACTTAGAAAAGCTAATTTTACATCCCTATATCTCGTGGACGTGCGATTATCTTTTGCACTAGTTATTATATGTATATATGGTTATCTTTCTAGCGTTGAAAGTCCATAACCGAGTGGTTGTATTTGACAGAAAAACTTGTGACGAACTGTACCAACTGCAAAGGCTTATCAGTTTAACTATTATACGTTCAGTATACGTGTATATATTTACCTCATAATAACATAATAATGAAATAATATTTGATATTTTATATGATATAGAAATGAACATATAAAAATACGTTTTCATTGAATTTATCATTATAATATAATATAATCAAATAACAAAAATATTAAATATAAGACGATCCCTGAAGTATATTTTTATATTAGTGTATGGCATTAGTTTTTATGTTTTATGCAAGAGATTGACTCGTTATTTTGGGACACCCTGTAAGATTGACGCATATGACAAGATTTTTCTCTCTTTTACTTTTTCAATAACTCCGCCTTCGTTTTTTCCGTATTATTTAATGGTAGCCTTGAGACAATTGTATTTATCACCATGTCGCTGGGGAATTTATACAGCGTAAATATCTTGTAACATTGTGGTCATTGTGATTCTTCGCACGATTTGCCTTTACTCTGCCAATTAGGGTGTCTTCTCGTTAAGCGAATAACTCCATCCGTTGCCGCTCATCAACGGTCTGACACATACGTGTCCTTGTCCTTAACACAAGTCTATATCGTGCTGTTGTCAGCGAAAGTGGGTAACTTTTGATGTTTAAATGTACTATTATGTTTTTGTGTTATATGACATACATCACAAGAAATCATCTCACCCATTTCCAGCAGTCTGCCTGTCTGACTGTCTATTCGCTAATCTTTGACCCCGCTACAAATTTGAAAGATGCTGCCAAGAACAAAAATAAATGCATAGTTTCAAAACATCGATTCAGTAGCGGAACAGCTAGGGCCTAGAAAGACAGAAAAAACATAAAAATGTCACAAACTTCGTTTTTTAACGTATCAGATGATCCTGATCATTTTTGCGTGTCCAGCCGCGGTGGTTCTACGCACCTATTAGACATATTTCCACGCACATTATTTATCCTTAAACTTAGAATGATGGAGAGATATTTCCGACCCTCGCGTGACGATCAGACGCTTCGCGGTACAGCCGACGCATGTGAGTAGCAATTAGACCCGGACATTCGTCTTTCGTCATCTACGTCAGATGGACACACAGCTTCGATCATGTATGCAGGCAGGAATTTTCTCAAGGGAAGGGGAAGGATTATATACCGGTAAGAGATAACTTTGCGAATGGCGAGGGTAGCATATTTCTACAGGGACCCTAATCCTAAGGAGTTCCAACATTTTTCAGCAAAACAATCTAAATATACAAATTTTGGTTGTACGAGTCTGTTTTATTAACTGGATTCATTTGTTTGTTTTTTGTTCGTAGCTAACTTTATTCTGACAAGGCCAACTTGTGCCGAATACAATTCTTTATGAACTGATGATAGAGCTGTTCAGGAAGCACAGAGTTAACCTACTGGATGCCATTTTTTTCAAGGTTTGAATGGAATCGACAGTTTTGTTCCAGAGATAATCCCTACGTTATCATGGACTCTCGTGAGAAACTCGATCTTTAACTATTTTTATCAAAAACTATACAAATGTTCAAGGTAAACTTTTCGTACAAAGCTTATCTTGAAAAGCGCAAAAACTCAGTAATGAATCAAGTTAGAGAGAAGGTAAAACAACAGCAAGAAATATTGGAACTTATGGACTAGATGAATGAACCCCGTATAGTCCCAGGTCTTCTTATAAGACACATTAGCCAATGAGACTCTCCTGTATTGAATCGACACTTCATGGCCTGTATAAGTGCAAAGCACTGGATCACCCTGAGTCGAATCAACTGATTTTTTTAGAGTACCGCCAAAAAACTTCTTAACCAAAGTTCCAAGTGATGTGGTTCGGCAGCAGTTCACATATCCACGCCCTCCATTTTCTCTAAAAGTTCCAATGTTCTGAATAAACAGAAGCTAAATTTAATTCGGGTCTCTACCTGATTAACCAACTGTTAAAATTTTGTGCTGGTAATATCTTTGCCATTTGCAGATTGACGGGTAATAATCAGGATTTCCAGTTATCTCCAGGCTAAAAACTAAACTCATTTAGATGAACTAGTTACACAGCACATACACCAACAAGTGCTATGAAAACTACAACTCCTGTATAAGAACAGTTTTCATCAAACACACAATTTACGTTTCCCACAGCTAACTGAACCGAGCGAGAGCGTTTGTAGAAAGTTTAGACAGACATCGCACGCTGCAACTTGCGACTACCAACTTGTATGTGTATGGCGTGCAGAATTTCTCGCATGAGCGGGTTTCCTTAGGGCCGTTCTGCTTATCCCTCTTATACGGAGGCCGTTATTAGGAGAATCGATACTAATATAATACGAACCTTCGGGTAATTCTATCCTTGGTAATAGTTTGAACGTTTTCGAAACCATTCGCTCGAATTTCTTGATTATAAATCAAGAGGGCGTGGAAGATTTCATTGACTGTTATAGTCCGAGACCCCGCGGCAGTTTCGCTGAAGGGCTATTTGCTGGGTGCGCGATGATGGCGCCACATAGCGGATGTCGAGCAGAAATATTTCTAAATGATACGTGCAATATAAAAATAAATGGATATTAATGAAAATATCAGTCGATATGAGGATAGGAACAATTTGAGTTTCAAACTGATAATTCTTTTTTATACTTGAATGACCACAAAGGTCTAAGGCCTAAACACCCATCGATACCGTGGAGCTATAGGGGGATAGGAGACGCCACTCGAACTCTAGCAAGGGAACACGTGTCCATGCAACATGAACACAATCTGGCCCCCCCTTAGAGATCTGCCGGGTTGTACCTCCGCGTTCGACAGTCAGATACGGTCTTTCACCTACGGTTAATCACAACATCCATAGCTTTTGATCCGGCAAATGATAGAGCATTTGTACCTTTTGCGACGCCTCAATTGACTTCTCAGAATATTTTCATCACAGAAATTCCGCCTATATTAACATTATATGCCTCATGATTTTGCCTTCTTTGTCCATCGCGTGCGCGGCCATCAATTCAGTTACCTCCACTATGAATTTCACTCCCGGCAAATAAAGGAGAGTATCCTTGACCATGATTATGTTCAGACTATTAACGTCAGACTGTAACATCACCAATAGATGTCGCTTGGAAGGACAATCCATATTTTTAATACCTCATTGCCAAATTTAGGATAAGAAATAAAAGAGTGACGAGTTTATCTTGTAAGCGTAGATCGGCGTCATGGAAGACAGTAAGTAGGATGTTGGTACACCCGTAGAAAACAGCCGCCTCAATGAACACCCATTGATGTGAATAAACCTTCAAACCGTCTGCTAAGGAAGTCTTATCGATCAGTTGGACAGCCCCTGAACCGTATCAAGTGTGAACATCATAGTCAGATCAGCAACAGACGAGGCGTGCGAACAGTTTTACAGGTGGAGTCTGGCCTGGGTCTGGATCTTCTGAACAGTTCTTGCGATTCAAAGAAGCAAAAAACAGGTTCATTGTTTGCAGAAGGCCACACAAGGATGACATTTGCCACAGACTGAAGTTGCTGCTTTACCAGACTAAAGAAGAAAAATATCAAGTATGTTCTTATAAAACTATCATAAACTATCATACTTTGGACGATGCGTTGACATGTTAAGGGGAAGTCACAAGGGAAATATATATCACAGATTTTATACAGGGCGTAAACGTTATAGTAATCATTATTGAAATGGGTAAAAGTGGGGGTCAAAACAAGTCAAAAGGTTCATACGACCAATGGTCCAAAAGTCAATAGATTTTTGTCTAAATGGCTTTATAATTTACAACTAAGTGCTTTATATCGACCACAATCTTACTAATCTTTATAATATAAACGAAAACGTTTTTAAATTGGGTAATTAACAAATAAATGGCATTAAGTTTTTATGAGTTAAGTCAAAATTTGTAGTCAGTAAGTAAGTTTGATTAAATTGAATATTTAAAACACACATGACAATAGCGCGTCGGTCATCATCACCCTTATCAAACCGGCAATCAATCGCAAACGGTAGTAGTGGTTAGTATGTTGTTTTGTTTCGTTCGCGTACGTCGTCGCGACAAATTTTTTAATGCGGTTGAAATAATGAATGGACAACTTCGAGGACCTAGAGTAAGAAGAAACTGGGTTCATCATAATGAAGCTTGTGTGGAAAGTGGAGGACGACATTTTGAACACCTTCTTAAATACCAAAAACGTGCAGTGTGGGCTTTAAAAAGAAAAACAATGTATGTATCAAAATTGTGTTCCCTATTTATAAGTGGATTATCTTAATACGTTAATACGTTAAACTTCCACACACCAGGTGAAGCGCTGAGACAGTTAGTGGTAAGACCGTTTCTTTAATTGTTTGAATTTTACGAGTACATTATCAAATAATGAAATAATACCTTAGAGCCAAAAATAACAAACTCCATCTTTATTTACATTACGTTTCGTCGTAATTTGCGTCTGGCATTACGGCGTTCAGATTTTATTTTACTTTAAAGTCGCTTTTCTCTAAACAAAAAGCCCTTTTGACCCCCATGTTATATGGAACCTTTTTGCTATTTTTAAACCACTTCTATCAACCATTTAAATAATGACTGTCATAACGGTTACAGCCTGTATATTCATTTAGTAAATGAAATGCCTAATGAAGCTTTAGGGTCTGACCATAAGAATAATATTCTATTCAAAATGTTAATAAACCCAATAAGTAAATCAAAAAAGCACAAAAGGATATCTCCATGTGCGAAACTGTAAACAATCGAATACAGAGTGTCCTGAAAGTTGGTACATTTTTTGCAGGGCGTTTAGGCTAGAATGAAGTTTTTCTAGTAACACAAATACCAAAGCTTTAATATTACTGAGATTTTAAGTACCGAAAGAATCATAGCGAGTCATTCCGACACTGTCTCCCTCCTCTCCTCCGTCAAAGGGTACTATGACTATGTGAGTCAGTAACCAAATGAGGCACCGCGCGGTGTGTAGCTTAAAGTGGGCGTGCTTAATATCTTATTGATACTCCGCGTGTGTTTCCATCAGAGCTGCGTAAGTAAGAGTAGAAGACTTAGACAGCCCCAAATGTTGCAGATTTAGGAAAAAGTAAATATACTGGTGTTTTTGAATGAAAGAGCGACATCTTTAATCAGGAATTATAGATAGAATACGTGACAGGGCAATACTTGAGATGTTGCACCAAAATATGGTCGATTTTTCTTTAATCTAGTGTTCACGTGTTAGGGCTGTTTAAGTGCAAATTAACTTTGTTACTTCAAACACACTTGTATATGTTTTCATTTTCTTAATCTCAAAATATTGATTTGATTATTATTTTTAATAATACCTAGTGAACTTTACTACTCCGTAATTGTTTATTGATATTTCAGATTTGTGATATCCATATCTACTCAATTCTCGTGTTGTTAAACTTTTTTCAAAATTCGTTTTTTCATGGTAACTTTGCTAATTATGTTGAAATTAGGAAAAACATATCACCAAAAGTTCATATAAGCCTGAATGCTAAATGCGTTAATAAAAGCCTAACCCTGAAGAGAAAAAACTAACAAATATAAAGCCAGAGACATAAACTAAATGCCATTTCAATTTGAATAAAGCGTTTTTATTGAATGATTCAGATAAAGTTTTGGCGGCACCATTCGGGTATATTTTGCATCAACCCAGTTCAAAGTATTGCAACAAAAAAGAAGTATCTATCTATATTAGTATCTATCAGTAAAAATCATATCACTACGTTACTAATTTATTCCTGAGCCGCGGTTCCGCGTTCACAGCAAGTGACCTTGCTGGTTAACTGCCGATTGACTGACAAATTCGCCTTAATACGGGTTTGTGAGCTGCTCTGGAAAATTCGAGCCTAATCGATATTAGTTATTAAAGTTCTCAACTGGTGGACAGTTGCTTTGCAACGTGGAAAATTTTTGCCCAAATCCCAATCCACTTATGCAGGGTGAGCAGAGGAAGTCAGGTATTTTTAGCAAAGTTCGATGCCACGTCAGATTCTCAATTTTTGATCCCGTAAATTTTTCTATGCATCCCTAAAAGACATACTTTTTTGGATTTTCTCTTGAGATTGGGTATTTTTTCGTCATACTGTTGCATAAAGTGGAGTTTCTTGCGCCCGAAAAAGGAATGAAGTACTCATTGAACGTTATTGCCTTCAGTGGCGTGCAGTAAAAATTTGCTGCTTCGACATTATGTTGTTTAAACCGAATTTATAAATTTTACAATGCAAGTAAACAACTAACCCCCTATCCCTAGCATAGGGATGTATTCCAGTGGCGAAACAGTGAAACGTCCTATTTGTATGGAGAGGGTAATCCAAAAAAATACGAGATCGAGCCGAAAGGCATTTATTGCGGGAAGTTATAGCCAACTTTCGAAAATTTTGAGATATTACCTTTTTAGGATAGTCCGAAGATCAAGAAGATGCATAGGAGAATTTCCAAGATCAAAAATGGAGAATTTGACATAGCCTCAGGTTTGGCTAAAAATCATGACTTCCTTTGCTCACCCTGTATAAATGAGAAAATGAAATAAATATACCGGTCGAACTCGGTGCGTGTTCTCAAAGAATTCATCAAAAACCTCCCGAATAGCGCAACTCGATATCTTTTTGCGTTCCGAAAATATAGAGTTTTCAATTTGGGTAAAATTTTCTGTGCTGCAAAGCAAATGTCCACCAGTTTAGATGCGATGTTTGCTCATAGACAAATTACCGCCAACAGATTGCGTCACAGTATAATGTGGGTCGTTACTAGCCAGGTAACTTCACTGACATACAAGGTCTGTAGCCGTACATCTCCCTAATTTGAGCATGCAAAGGGCCATGTAGCAACACCTACGATAACCGGTCATTCCAAGGTCAGATAATGGCAAACGACCCCTTCTTACAGTAGCGTATGTATAAATCCGTAACCAGGAAAGGGCGTGATGCCATGTCGTCTTACCCTTTCGACGGGGATAATGGAACGATCTGTGGTAATACTGGATTTAAGGGATGGTTGCAGACGGGATTTGTAACCGCAGGTGCTCCCAGTGATATGCGGCCAGCAGGTTAGAGCCAACTTTACATCGGTTTTATCGTGAGGGTCGCCGAATGATGACGATGCTAAGAGGAAAACGGCTAGGGAAAACTTCACTGCGATTAGATGGCAGTGAAACATGTCTTGAATTGAACTGGATTAGTTTCCTTCAAGATAATCACTCAAAGCCTTATTTACTTTGGGTGATATAAAGGAGTCCGACTGCTTTGAAAGTAGATTTGATACGTAACGTTGTAACATCACTTTTCATGTTTGTCATATTATTGGTATTCCTAATCATAGAAAAAGAATTTAAGATTCCCGTGAAATGTATTTTTTATTTTTTGAATGTATCAATAACATTTTGCAAAGAGCGTATATCAAGCTCCTTGATCTACACAGGAAATAGCACAGTGGAAATAATGGATTTGTTGTGGACATGCATGTTTTGACTAAAGCCTGGTTCTCATCAGCACAACTCGGCAAGCGTATAGTGAAGATCGAGCTGTCGCACGTTTCACGTACTTGTGCAGGGTACCGTGCAATATAAAAGTAAATAAATATCACTGCAAATAAACATTTGATCTTTATGAAATTCTGTACTAAACTATACGTATAATAAGCATTTCATGAGTAATGTGCAGTAATAAAAGTCACATTTTTTCTATTTTTATAAAAAACTGCCTTGCTTTCTTAAGAAGTACAAAATGTGCCGGAATTGGCTATCTGTTTTAGTCTGGAAGGGAAGAACTATTGGCTGACGATTGGCTTAAAACCGCATTTTTCACACGAAATTACCTTTTTGGGACCACATTATTTAAACAATTTCATCGATTCGATTCATTTCGTTTATCTAACTTACTATGCATCAAATCTTCTAGTTAACTACATTAAATAAAAATTAGTAAAATTTACGATGTTTTTGTTCTCATTGCTTTAATATTCAATTCTATTTGCTTGCTTTGCATTATCAGTCTGACAATCTTTCATTTTTTGTCCACGTCGTGCATGGCCAACCAATTAGTTTATTGGAAATTGATAATTGACAACAACAAAAAATTACTATATTTGGACCTTAGATACTTCATGTGATGGACAGAAAAGTTAGCCCTGATATTATGTATTTCTGAAGTCAAGACAAATAATTCTTGTTACATTCTTGCAACAAATCAGGCTGGCTGCCCATTGAGAATAATTATTACGAATCTGTGAAGAACTTACGAGTTTGCATACAATGCCTAAAAATCGCAACACATCCTGCTAACCCTCACACAAATAGTTGCTATTAATCTATTGAATTTATCTGTTTCCATTTTATCTGGTTGGCCACGCTCTGCTTGTTTATATTTTCGAGCTTTTATGTGTTTTCGATTGGTCGCCACAGCGGCATAAAATAGAAATTTCAACAAGCTCCGTGTGATTCAAAGTTTCCGATTTATTTGACTGTATATTGAACAGACACTTTCATTTCAATTAGCATACCAAAAAACTGACTGACCTGAATAATTCGTCAGTGGTCCGGTGTGTACAGGGTGTTACCTAATAATAGGCCGTTATTACAAGCCCCCATTCTTGAAGCAAGCTTTAGTAGAAAAGTTCATACGACCGGTGGCGTTCCGGTGGCAGTCTCACGATTAATATTGAATTGTAGCGAATGATATAACTTTCTTGTCTCTGGTAATCACTCCGTATCTATTATGTCGAAAACTTGTCAAAATATGGAAGCAGAAGCCTCCATTTTTTGTAAATATTTTGTGAAGTTGTTGTTACTTTCATTTCTTACTTCTTGAAAAAAGCTCATAAATAAACATTGTATAGATCAAATTAATTGATTTTATTCTAATAATTTTTTCACCTGTTTTGGAGTTGTTTTTATTTTTTTTCCTCGAAATTTAAGTAAGATACGAGACAGAAAAGTTGTATGTCTATGTGCTCAATTCGGGAAAAACATAGGATATTTTTCAAAATTTTAGTGTTTTGCACTTTTTTATCATTATTATTTGTGGGTCTTTCAATTTTTTGCTCTAATTCCCTTCAGGAATGTGCTCTTGTAATTCTGGCCCATCATTAAGTAACACCTTAGGTATATATAATGTAGGCAAAGTCTGAGTCTCAGTTGATTATAAGAATAACCAGTTACTTGATCGAGTGACTGATGCGTTCCCGAAAGGTCGGAATACTCTGCAATATATCCAAGAAAATAAAAATCAGATTGGTTCGTCGAGAATGTCTTTAGTACACCAGCAACTTCTGATCGGTACCTTTTAAGGCTACACCTTTTCAAAATAGATTCTAATACTACTTATTCCTTTAATGGACTTCTCTGGCACGGAAAATACAATTATCCAGCAATGATGAAACTGGCAAAACTTGCTATTGTATCTGGGAAACTGATATGGAACAACCAGGGTAATAGCTCCAGAATATTCATCGGTAATTTCCGAATAAACATGATTTTCGTGTATGCAGAGGCTTTCAAGAAGCGACATCCGATCCATCACAGAACAAAGGAATATTGAATTTCACAATGCGAGTGGGGAATGTAAGGAACACGACGCATCGAAATCTGACCTTAAGCGCAGGTTGTGTTGGATATGGATAGAAAGTCACGAAACGCCTATACAGCACTGGAAATAGAGAAACCTTTATTTACGGCCAAATCGTGACCGCATTATGTTCGAGCAGTCTAATAGGAAAGATAACCAGCTATCTCTAAATGCGTTTCTATACAGGCTAGTACCAATTCATACTTCTATAAAAAATAGTGGGGCTGGATAGAGCGTTAGGCTGTTGGCATATCGGCTCGAAGGCTCGCGGGTTCTAATTTCGGCCACGGAAGTTACATTCGGACCCATTTATGTTACGTTTGCGGTGGCATATATAAGGGATGGGCGGGTTAAACTATTACTTTCTCATAACGTAGTTATAGCTTTTAGGTGGGGGGAGTCCAAACCACGCTGGGACACTATGACTGATGAGTCAATTCCAACAATTTGAAACCAGTGGCTCCAAGTGAGAGGCGACTGGGATGCTGAGTCCAAAAAATTAATTGCAGAACCCAAAAGCCCTGTGTAGTTTTCATCATTTTTCTAGCTCTCCGATTAGAGATAGTCTTTTCGTAGGTCAACGTTGAGGCTAGCGACAAATGGCTTTCTTTGATATCCTTGAACTGTCCTGAGAACCTGAAGAAATGATGCGTGTTCACCAATTTTGCGGGGTTTTCGTGCACTTTTCAGACATTACAGTAGATCTTACCGATTTATGGATCGTTGCACCAACATCCCATTTAACTTAGATTTAGTTCAATCAAATGCAGTTAGAAATCGAAAGACGCTATTGGTTGTCAGTCTTAAGAAGAAATGTAACCTCATATTCCGTCAGAATCAAGTCAGACCTAATGGTTCGTAAGGGATACTGCTAGGTAAAATCGGTTTTTCTACGGGTTTGATGCTTTTCTTTTCTATAAAAATTGTAAAGCCTTAATAAAAAGATCGCTGTGCAAACTTTGCAAATAATAAAAGGTTACTGCTCATGAATATTATTGTATGAGGATGTAATAGAAAAATGAAAAAGCGAGTTCTATTAAGATAGATGAAAACAGTAAAACATGTTCAAGAACGACTAAGGAATTTAATAGTTCTGGGTCAACGCATCCGTGGAATAAGAGCTGTCTAAGACGGTTTATCGCTGAAACATTGTCGGTCCTGAAAAACAAACTAGTTTGAGTTTCAATTTATTTTCGGCTCAATTTTAGACAGAATAATCAGAACAATTTGTTTGAACAAACAGAAAATCTTGAAATGTGCCGTAATTACTCTTGGAAATAGTTTCTCATCCAATAGTTCGTAAACATACAAAACATGGTTTAAAATACTTATAACAATCTTCAACTTAAGCCAGGTCTTCGTCTAAGCCCACGTCAATTAGTGTTGGCAGTGGGTCATATTGGAGGTCATCGACGAATTGCTGTTGCTAAAAGGTCTCTTCAAACCTTCAAACCGAATGGTTGTTGATTTTTCTGGGTACTCGGGTATTACATAGACATCTGTATAGTATGAGTCTCTGATGCAGTTTCACAAAAAGGCGAACGTTAATGTTTACGTGTTCGGTGTTTTTGATTGCTAAAGCTCTGATATGCAACAGATAATTTTACTAAGGTCGGCTTTTTATAATACTACTTGATAGATATAAGGCATAGAATTTTACCACTTCCCAAACTTCTAGATGCGGGTTTCTTTTATAAACTGCACATCATGCCAAATAGGTCTTTGTACATAAGCAGTGAAATGTTAGAAGGTTTCATGAATCTACTTGACTATATATCATCAGATTCGCTTGACCTGTCCCGACAGTCTTTCACCCAAACAAATTCCTTCAAACTGACTCTTGCAATATTTATAGCCGATGGCAATGAATACTGGGACAAAAACCTTACCCTTTTCGTTTAGGGTTGATTTAATTTGATATAAGGGCTCAATATAGAAATCCAGGAGAAAAAAGTGCGATCCGGAAATTTTTTGCTCTACATCCCGACCGGCTGGTCTCCAACATGACAGAGAATATGTAGCGTGAGAGGGAATGAAATGGAGTAAGCACATTATTTTCAGAAATAGAATTTTAAATGTGGCTTTTAATATTTTCATGTAATTGGTTTTCAATGTATATTCTCACCAATGTAGGGGCTGGTAGCGCTGTAACGCAGTGCTAGACGCTATGGGTCTACTAATCAGTCGTCGTAAGCTCCGCGGATTCGAATCCCGTCCTGAGTCGATGCTGTCATTGTCCGTAGGTGGTCGACGACAGCCTCAGACTATCGAGCGTGGTGGTACCACCCGACAGATTTGTAAGGCGGGGCCAGATTATATGCATGCCAAGTTCACATGCGTTTCCTCGTTGTAATTTGTCCCCGCTTTCTTCTGTATCCCCCTATAGTGCCCAGAGGTATTTATGACTTAGACGTACTTGGTGGCTCAAGTATAAAAACTTCCTACGAAACGCCGTCGTCAATTCATAAGTTTAGTACAGTATAAACCATCTGAGAAAAAAGACGGTTAGGAACATGTACAACAGAGAAATTCAACGGATTAAGCTAGTCAAACACGATCATACAATTAGGTAGTCCATAGACATTATCGCCCAGCGAGTTATTATTCATTGCGGTCATGGTCCCTGTATATGTTTTTTTCTGAAAATGATCAGATCCCCCCAAAGCGTCAAAAAACGATGTTTGAACGTTTACACTGTACCGGTTTTTGAAAAGCTAAACTTTCTCGTCCTTGGTATAGTAGTAACCTTATGTGAGAATTTCATAAAAATTCTAACGAAACGTCTCAAGCTTTAGTCGGTCCAAAGATCAGCGGACAGACATACTTCCTCCCTCTTCCCCGGTAAAGTAGGAAGTAAAAACAAAGTTCATTGCAAGGTATGAAGCGTACATCTACGTCATATTGCATCTGTAATCTCAATTCTTGGAAGTCATTCCAATGCATACTATGTCCTGATTGAT
Source organism: Acanthoscelides obtectus (assembly GCA_963669975.1). Classification (NCBI taxonomy): domain Eukaryota; kingdom Metazoa; phylum Arthropoda; class Insecta; order Coleoptera; family Chrysomelidae; genus Acanthoscelides; species Acanthoscelides obtectus. The sequence continues at coordinate 77,419,376 of CAVLJG010000005.1, forward strand.
TGATTTTCATTGTTAACATTACATTCCTTCATACATATCCTTATTTGTCATAGTAAATACTGAAGTATCGACTTTGTCATAGTTGCCCATCAGATGTCCCCGAATGCGCGTGTCGTACTTCGTACTTCCAGAACTGGCCGATACGACCGCTTCTTGGGTGTCGAGACTGTGGAAGAATCTACAAGAGGAAGCTTTTCCCAGTTTTACTAATCTTGGGAAGTTCAAAAGGTTACCAAAATTTGTTTGGGATCCTCATAACAGCCGCGGTGTTCTGGTACTTAGGCTTCTGCCTGCACGGCTGCTTCGGTATATAAAAAAAGACACTTTCCATTTAAATAATGTTTGACCATATTTCAGAAACACATTTCGATATTGCTAAGTCGAACTGGGTAAAATTTAAAAAAGTTTCAGGCCGAAGTCATTTGGTAATATTTTTTTACGTTCATCTTTTAATGCGGCAGAACAATATAATTTTTATAAAAATAAATATAATTATATGAACTAAAATTTCTCAGAAACATAACCCTGTTGTTAAATATTAACATATGACAAATTAATAATAGAGGCGCAGTTAGAATTTTGAACTCAAATTCAGTTAACTACAAGAGAAATCCTGGAAAACACTGCCTAATACTATTAGTTGTTATTACTTACTGTTTAATTTTTCTGGACAATATATACGTCTTTAGACATAGTTAAACTACCCTCAAGACAAATTGCGTAGATAAGTCTACTTCCCGTCTGGGCACGAAGCAAGCAAATAGCTGATCTTAAGGTCTTTCAGCATTAGAAATTGAAGCTAAATGATATTTACCTTGTCACGTAGATCCTTTCAGTGCGCTTTCCAAGACAAACTAGGTCTCCCCCAGGAACTTGGTCGTCTTACCAAAACTGACTATTGATGTTAAATGCTGGAGATCCAATGCCTTGAAGCACTTGAAATAACTATGCCCGAAATTTATCTGTGTTAATATAAAGATCATTAAAACTACACCAGTTAAACAGTTTCTTTGTTTATTGCAAAGCTGCTGGGGAGTTTCTGGTGACCCATCGGGTGACAAACAAGAATTATCATCCACAAGAGAGGCTGTTTAGGTCTCACTGGATAGCTCATTAAGAAATTATTTGACATGTATATCTACTAAGTGACATATAAATCCGAACACCCAGTTTAAATGGTTTTATTTTAATAAAAGTTGGTGAATGTATTTATCTTACTGTAAACAACAAGTGAAAAAATGTTCAGCCTTATCAGTTGGACATTCCGGTTTTTATACTGCTTTTTTTAATTCACTAACGCTCTAAAAATGAATATTTCAGCCGCAGTAAAAAATCAATGTTGGCGGTTTTGGTTCTTGACATCCTTTACGATCGTTCACGATGCCTAGAGTACGGAGACCTGTACGATTTCGTCAACTTAGTGAGTTTGATAGGGGCCGTATAGTGGGACTTCGGAAAGCTGGACTTTCTTTTCGGGCAATTGCAGTTAGAGTGCAAAGAAGTGTAGACACTGTGGTTAGGTGTTGTCAGGCATGGCTTCGAGAAGGCCGTACGCAAAGAGCAAGGGGCACTGGACGCCGCCGTAGAACAACAGACCGTGAAGATCGCCGCCTAAGATTATTGGCCTTAAGGGACCGTTTCTCCACTACCAGGTCCATTGCAAATGAATGGTTTGCAGAACACGGAAGACCTATTGGCATGCGAAGTGTTTATCGACGAATGAGAAGTTTTGGCTTGTTTTCATACCGGCCACACTGGGTCCTCCGTTTAACTCGAGAACACCGACGTAATCGCCTTGAGTGGTGCAGACAACGGTCACTCTGGGATCAGGAATGGAACAGTATTGTCTTTAGTAACGAGTCTCGATTTTGTTTAGGCATGCACGATGGTCGTGCCAGGGTTAGAAGGCGACGTGGTGAAAGGAGGAACCCACAGTTTTTTGTTGAAAGACATGTTCATCACACTGTTGGAGTTATGGTTTGGGGTGCTATAGCTTATGGTTCCAGGTCACCTTTAATCTTCATCAGAGGTAACATGAATGCGCAGCGTTATATCCAGGAAGTTCTAGAACCCCATCTTTTACCCTATCTTGACACCCTGGCAGATCCAACTTTCCAACAAGATAATGCCCGACCACATGTTGCAAGAGTCACAATAGACTTCTTTCAACATAATGATGTCACATTGTTACCATGGCGACCAAGATCTCCCGACTTATCCCCAATTGAGCACGTGTGGGATATGATGGGTAGGAGATTGCTCAATTTGCAACGTCCTCCTCAGACTCTAGAAGCACTTCGAGAGGAGTTGGTGGTTGCCTGGAATGAGATACCACAGGAGGACATTGACCACCTGATCAGAAGCATGCCCAGGCGCGTTGGAGAATGCGTAGCACATCAGGGTGCATCCACACATTATTAAAGGTCAAAGGGCTTTAAAGCAGTGCAATGATTTTGAAATTTTTATCATTTACTTATTATGCTTCATTAAGTTCTTATACAAAATTTTATTAAAATAAAACCATTTAAACTGGGTGTTCGGATTTATGTGTCACTTAGTATAATAACAAAAAAATGATCACATCATTGCGGAACACATGTCACATATTGATTAGGAGAGGTGCATACCATTATACCGGAATTGTCGAAATGAAATATGTATATTTTACCTTGGTGATATTTTTTAAAGAAATGTTAAACATTCATGATACGTATGCAGATACATACCTGAATGTTGCATACTAGCGAAGTTGCGCTTTTCCTATTGTTCTGCTTCCATCCTTATGTATTTCCAGTGAGATCTGAAAATTATATGAGAAACACAGCATGAGTCAGTATCTATTATAACTAGGTGGTATAAATACAACAAATGTCATCTATTCAACGATATGAGAACGGTCCAGTTAACTTAGAAGTAACCCTTCAAGTACGACACTGAATTATTCAAAAACATCTTAATGAATACACGTTCACCATTTTCGGAAGTTTTAATTGGGAACCATGCCACATTCACCATTTCTTGGAAAATCTCAACTTTGAATTGCATTGTTATGAATCGGAAAATTCTTTTTATGGAAAGTATATCTAAAAATATTAAGCTCTATCGACGAAGGACTGCAGCAATCGAGCCAGACAATTACAGAAAAATACAAATCGTATGGCAAAGGCACAAATACATTGATTATTCTTTACCAGTCTGCATTTGTCATTTGACATAATCTAATATAGTCCAAGCAAATAAGATCCCTTTGCTTTCCGTGCCGTGCTCATGACCAACCGCATACAACTTTGCCTCATGCTTGTCAGCAATCATCAGTACGATGCAGTAGACCTGTGCTAGAGGCAGAACGAGAATCAAATAAGCGGATATAAGCAACTAAAAGGTATGAAGCGCCCGTGTATGTCTCAGCAGAGTGTCTACGATCGATGTTCGCCAATTCAATTATTCAACCTTCAGAGGGGCAATTTGTCAGAAAATAAAAATGACATTTGTAGGTTGGTATGCAATGTAAACACAAGTATCTTCGAAGGATCACTGTTGACCGGTAAATAGAAAAAACCCACCATTTTTCATAAGAGTCTGAACACTTATTTGTGAGTCGTTGGAGCTGCTGGATTGGTATGACCGGTCTCCAAGAATGACTACTGTCTGAAATAGTGCGCGGCGGTATTATTTATAAAACCATGGGGGTATTAAGTATAGTAGATGAAATTACCCAAAATATGGATGGAAAAGTACCATCGATATGCGTATTTGTGGATTTACAAAAAGCGTTTGCCACAGTTAATCACAATATACTTTTGGAAATCTTTGGGACCTCTGTTATTCAATATTTATTTAAACGATATATTCAAAATTAATAGTACTAGTAAAATAGTCAGTTTTGCAGGCGACACTGTCTACACTCTATAAAGGAAAGGATTGGAACCACTTAAAAAATATTATCCAAAATGGCTTTGGCACAATTATTCATTGGTTTAATAGCCGAAAATTAACAATTAACTTCACTAAAACTCATTGTTTACCATTTTCTAATCATCGACCAAAATATAACCACCTTCGCTTTAAGGTAAATGATCAAAATCTAAGAATCAATAGAGTTAATGATACAAAATATTTAGGAATTTATCTAGATCCCCACTTGAGATGGGATGAACATATTTCTTACATACTAAAGAAAATTGGATTCATAGCATATAGAATAAAATTTCTAACCGGCATATTAAATGAATATTATCTACGAATAATATACCAAGCTTTAGTCTAGCCGCACATAACATATGGTATAGTAGTGTGGGGTGCTGCATGCATGACATACCTTAACGATTTAGATGTTCTTCAAAGAACAATTTACTTCTTACATACTATCACTCATTATCACAAGATTATTAGTGAACGCGAAATAACTAAACATAGTCATAATCCCAGATATAAATTACGCGCAAAAAATTTTCCAAAACCAAACAAATGTTTAATGAAACGATGTCACCTGTATTTAGCTCCAAAATTGTACGAACATTTACCAAATAATTTAAAACAATTACGCAATACACTAGGTTCCAAAAATAAATTAAAGAAATTTATTAACACGATTGGGAGAAATGACATTAATAGAATAATATCAAATATTACACAATAAATGCTCTATCATTCTTAACAATAATTTTTTTCTTTCTATTTTTTTATCTTTTGCCATGCAACATACATATGGTCCATGCACAGGCGTTGTCCTCCTATGGATATATTATATTTATTCACTCGTTTCATGTTCCCTGTATTTTAGAGCAAATAAATATTATTATTATTATTATTATATTATGTAGTATTAGATTAATACAGATTAAGTACCTTTTCAACCTAAATATGTTCACTTGAATCATGGTAGGTCATGCATAATGATTTTATAACCAACCTAAACGAATTTTTTGGCACGCGCTGTTTGGCATTCGGCGGGCAAACAAAATTTGTCAAACAAAAGCTTCCGCGTTTTGAAGTATGTACTAAGCGAGTTGACATTTTTCATAAGATAATCTTGGCCATGTCGGAAATTGGTTGAACGACCAAAGATATCACGCTGTCGTTACTCTATGGACAACTACACAGGGCAGATACACACCTAGGAGCCGGTAAAAGGGTCATTTGTCTGAATTTTTTCATGGAAAACTATTTGACATTTCGGATTATATAAAAGTACATGGATTCAAAAATTTGCTTAATGTTTTCAGTTGAAGATATCTAAAATGTACAAGGATATTGTATGATCCACGGACTGCCGTAATAAGATTTGCGTGCACGGTATGCACTGGCGTTTCTTCTAAAATCATATGAAAAAAACCCATAAAATATTATTCAATTAGATACTATAATCTGGCACTTGTCACAGCCGATTCTACAAATATCGATTTGTGACAAAATGGCTACCTGTAGGTAGTGATTTTTGGTCCAAAAATTACTTTGCCTATAAAACGAAAGCTATGTAACCGAAAAAATCCTGTGGCACGTACTAGATAATGGTGTATACCGCAAAAAATCTCCAGGCAATCGGTTGATTGGTTTTCGAAAAATTTTGGCTACCAATTTTAAAAACGTGGCTGTCTTAGAATCAGTCTTCAATTTGTTGGCACTGGTACTAATATTCTCATCGAAAAGTTCTTCGGAAGAATATCGATTTGTGGCCGGTACTTTCTTTTTGCTTCGATCTTTGCAAAAAGATCCGTATCGATGAGCTTCTCACGAACCTTTTTTTGTATCCATTTTTCTCTCAATATTTATTTGCAAACGAAAATTGACTGTCGTTTGTCTATTTCTGGCAATGAATAAGTGCCAGCTTGTACTTCGATTATACAGGGTGACTTCGAAGTTGAGTCATTTATTTTAACAGTGAGTAGATCTGATCAAAAGAAATGTTTTTTTCCTTTACCATTTTCCTGGTAAAATTAAAGTAACAAAGTTATAGCCCTTTGGAAGTTTGAGTACCGCCCTGTCTCAATAATAATATTATGTGGTCGTGTTTGGCGACAACGGATATAATCCGCCGTATCGGTTCATCGCATCTGAAACAAAAAAGCGAAAGAATTTGGAACGATGCTTTTTACAATTATTTAATTCATTTGTATACAGTCAGTGTCAGTGAATAGTGGTATCTGTTGCGTGGCTCAAACGAAATAAAAAATGGCACATGTTTATGCGGATCGGTTTCCCAATCGAGTGCAACCAACCCCTCGTGCCTTTGTTAATGTAGTACAACGGGCTCGTGAATCAGGTGACTTAAGACCTCACAGGGGACCTCACGATCAAATACAGGTCCGCACTGAAATACTTGTCGGGAGGATACTTTATAAAACAAGGTAAACATTTTTTTTATTTTTTTTTTTTTATTTTTACACACATATTTTGGTTTATCTTCCTTCTACAATCATTATCTGAAAATTAATGACTCAACTTCAAAGTCACCCTGTATATATATATATATATAGTATAAAATTTACCCCCTCTCTGCGGACTTTTTACATTATGTCTTACCCAAAGTGTACGAAGAGAGGAGGTGGATTTTACCCAGGATCTGGCTTCACTGAATACAATAGAATCACAATGGAGATCTAGATCCGTTATCAGAAGGGTTGCTTGCCCCTACCTGTCTGTAGGCTCAGCGCCGTAAAGCACGTTTCACTTTCTCTGCTTAACTGGCTTATTTATCGAAATATTACCTTGCCGTTTTCAAGAAAAATTAGAAAATATTGTTTTGACCATCTTGGTGTATATCTCACCTAAGCTTACATTACATTTAAGGAAGCGTAAAACCGATATTTCCATATATCTCTGAGACCGTAATTTGCGGAATGAACAACCTTGCACAAAATTAATCTCATTATCAATACTTAATACAATGAAGTTACAGGAAAAGGTGGTTTCTATTTAAAAAAAAGTACTGTTTGGGATCTGTAAAACATAATTTTCATTTCTTCATTGGACTATAGCTATTTGTTATCCAAATCCGGAAACAAATTTATACTAAAGTAGGTCCCCTGCTCTGAGAACCCTGTTCAAAACTATATAGCAAAGGTGACAATATGATTAAAAAATGTCGTGATTCATTAGACTGCATTTCTAATTTTTTAAACAAAATTTCAGATATCTCAGAAACGGTAAGACTTAGGTATTTTATGATACACATAAAATATATTTAGAATCTCGCGTAGAAAGCTAAAATTAAATAATATGCAGGATGTTCTAATCAAAATAAGGAAGACGGTATGTCTGGAAGTGACACCATTTTGAAAATGTCTTAGTCTCGTGAATTATCGAACCCCGAATTCTCATAACTGTCTTAGGTCACCATTTTGAGTAATTGAAGTTCTATCTGGAACACGCTGTGAATGTCAATGCATGTAGAGAAATAGGTATGTAATAATTTGTACACATGTTCACATGTAATGTATTATATATAAAATCTTTGTTGCCCATTTACTGTTATTGTTATTGTTCGATCCCAAATGACACGCCTGTCCTCCTCCAAATCCTATCTTGAACCGCCCCAAGTGCTCATATTCGACCCTTATATAGGGATATTTTTAAGAACCTTTTCGTTGTTTTTGGATGTACTTCCTGCGTTAGATAAATTGTATTACTTTTTTAATCATCGTGTAGTAGATACTCCTCCCTCCGCCTTAAATAAGTCCTAAAGCCGTACCTGTCCATATCTGTCTATCTATCTATTATATAAAAATGAATCCCTATTTTGCGTGGTCACGCAATAACTTCAGAACGACTTTACCGATTTCATTCCTTTTTAAGTTTCCTCATGCTATATAGAAGCTTCTTGCGGAAAGAAAAATCAAGAAAATTGCGCAGAAAATTGGCAAATCATTGAAAACCTAATAACTATTTAATCTACGTGCGTTTGACGGTTTGACAATTTACTTGGACATGGAGCACGCACAGCAAAAGAAATATCTTAAATACCAAAAGAGACAGGCACTCCTCTCCGCCATCTTTATTCCTACAGCTATTGACAGTTAGCTGTATGAGAGAAAATTGCTCTTGAAAACATGGTGCTTTCGTTTGTGATCTTTGTCAATTATTAATAAAAATGGCGGATGAAAATACGTTTCCTTTGCTTAATTGACTTTCACTCCTCTATCATTTTGAGCTTGACGGCTCTCACGCCGCAAACTTATATTATCGTTTAACAGTGTTTATCGATGAAAAAATATTGTTTTATTTAATTAGTAGTGCACAGACCATTCAATTAGAGCTTTTATCCAGTTTTCAGTTTGTTCAGTGAGTTTTTTGAGAAGCAGTTGTTCAAAAAGTAACTAAGAAGAGTGGAAATTAGTTCACCGCAATAACGCAAAATTATGATTCTTCAAAATGCCACCAATTAGACGCATACACAACCTAGCTCGCAGAACTCGCAATGCTGCAAGTCAAAGATATATACGAAGAGATCAACCTAACGAGCAACGCGAAGCGAAGAATGAAGGTGAACGGGATTGAAGGACTGAAATTCAACAACGTGGGAGTTTCGTATTTAATCCCAATCGAGCTGCATTCAATTATGACGTAACAATCGATTACAGTTCACAGCAAATCGTTGCTATTGGACCAATAAACGTTGTGAGTCTACATTGTAGGGCTTTCAAGTTAGAAAAATGAAGCCCCCGGATTATGTTGCGTCAGTGGAAAGGTCAAATTAAATCCATTAGTACCACCACCAGAGCCACTACATTTATTGGTTTCCAGAAATGGGCCAGACTCTATACATTTTTTACTCATATCCAGCAATACAGTAATTGCTTACAAATGACGTCATTTAGCCCAGCAAAATTCATTCCACATAATCTTAGCTTAGTTGATGGGGGAGTGACAGTGCTGCCAACGTATTTTGTTAGCCACATGGCGGTATAAACACTTCGCTACACGATTACATATATTCCATAGGTATATTTGCTCTTTTATTATTCATTATTCATCCCAGTTCATAGCTAAGACAGAACAATGTCTTTCGTGTCAGCTAGTGAGGTAATAAAGACAACGCATAGCGGTGGCTGATGCTTTTTGCGAACAAAATGTGATTTCCTGTACGATAACAACAAATCTGAAATGCAATTGCGAGGCGGCAAGGAGACACCAATACACATGGCCGCCTACATAACAGCCGCAATTACATGCAAAGAGCGACAGGGGCAGGGCTGTAGGGGAAAAGGCCTTGATCGTTTTCGAGTTCATAACCTTTAGACTCCGAGCGATTAGATCTAAAAAGCCTCCGAAGAACGGGGGTGCTTCCAGGATCAAGGAACGTTTTTGTTGGAATTACCTCCGCTATCATGAATATCTACAAAAAAGTTATGTGTATAGTAGAGAATATACCATTACATGGTCTTGAGCTTATCTAATTGTATATGGTATAATAACTGATTTCAGACACTTTCAAATGTTCTGATATCAACACTGCTATTAGTTGCTGAATATTAATGAAATCTAGTGGTTGTTCCACGAATCAATCATATCTTGCTTGTAGATTCAAGGAAAAATATGACTAATATTTTCCTAAGCGGCTGGTGAACTAGGAGCAGAATATATCTCGCTTCGCCGCCTGGAATCGGAGCTGGTGTGACACATTGCCTCACTATACAAACAACGTGACGCCATTGAGGCGTCGAAGTACTTCTTGCATATCAGCTTCATGAACAATACAGTCAAAGATTGCATCACAGTCAACAGGGGCAGTTGTGGGTGGGTATTCACGTTGTTGAAATCACTTGGCATTTACGGAGCGATTTACGAGGGCGTAAGTGTCTGATATACGTTAAGATTCAAATTCTTCTGACGTCGTAATGTGTACGAGAGAGAAGCACGAGAAGCATGCAACATGTGTTAGTAGAGAGTGCGTCGTTGGCATCCATGAGCTCGTACTCGGGTTTCAAGGCAACGAGGTGCTTCAATCTCTTTTAGCACACGTATTACACGCTTCTTTTACTTCTCTCTCGTACAAACTACGACGTCAGCAGTATTTTGTTTTCAGTGCATATAGTTCATATATTCCAACAGCGACACAAATATATAAGAACAACTAAGCCAAGAGGATGACTGTAGTAAACACGTGATCAATAAAGTATCTCAGAAACTTACTGGCAGTTGGACGCCGCTTCTGTACCCCTTATTTATTTAAGGGTTTTAGCTTTTTGCGGTTCCAGCTTATTCGCTGTTGTGATTCCTGGACTTTGCTAGCTATGCGCGGTGCCATTTCAAAGTCTCAATGAGAGCCTCGCGCAGCTTCGACGTGGCATTAGGTCCTTTCGAGCTGTTACAGAAAGTCTGTATAGTAGCATCAAAAACGAATGAACAGTCACGTGGAAGGCAGATATGTATAATATGTTCAGTGACATTAGTGTTACACCCAGAAAAAATAATTCCTTCAACTTGATTTTTTGGCAATAAGGTAGTCTTACATCAAGAATAAAACGATAACATTCTCACAAAAATTTTATTGGCAAGTAATCAAAAAAATAATGTGCTGGGCGACCCCGCTGTTCAATACACTCCTGTACACGTCTACGCATCAACAAAATGAGATGATCGCCGTCTGGTTGTGACACCTCATTCCAAGCAACTCGAACTTCGTGGATTAGTTGCGGCAGAGTCTGTGGTGGATGGTGCAAAGTGGATAGTCTCCTCCCCATCATATTCGAGACATGTTCGATGGGATTTAAATCCGGTGAACCGGGTGGACACGGCAAAACATTAACGCCTAGTTCTTGATCAAAGTCCTTAGTACGACGAGCAAAGTGGTTTGTAGAGAGTCATCAACATAACGCGCAGCAGTCATATTGCTTTGAACAAAGAGAAGGGGTGATCAGCTACCTAAGGCAATATCCCTCCAAACTATTACTCCAACCGTCCTGTGTACATACCTCTCAACAGCAAATCCAATATCACGCCGTTCTCCACGGTGGCGGCTTACTCTTCTACGACCATCGTGCGTACCTAAAGTGTATCTAACGAAGCTACAAAGTAATCGTAAACAGTGGTTGATTCGTGATCAACGCGTGATCGGTAGCCATGGCGCTCTGTCGGCCTCTTCCTGATTGGCTTGTAGCGACGAGCCTCCAGACAAAGTCGCACGGTTACCACGCTCGGCGAGTTTTCGCCAGAGTGGTTGATCACATTCGCATGGATCACAAATCAATCTGTTGGTGCAATACGTGCAATAACTGTTGTAAAGGACATTATATAACAATAAATGGCATCACAAAGGTATATTCCAATTTGATCTGCAGCAAATTATGAACGGCATATACGGAGATGCGAAAACAAGCTCAAAAAGGTGAAGAAAATTTTTGTGCAATCTTTATAGTTAAATTTTTCCTAAGAGATAGCATCAGTGAGGGAATTTTTTTATATTGTCTTATTTTTCACATTAATGCGATGTCGAGGTATGCGGCCCTATCGCAATTGAAAATAACGTTTCGATAATCCTTCCATAAAGTTTCGATGAGGAGATCTGAAATAACCTTGAGATATTGTTCAGGGAAATACAAAAATCTCCTTTTGTGTTTTTTTGTGCAGATTTATCTATTAAAATCCTATCCGCAATCTATTTTCCGTGCACACACCTTCAACCGAATGTATGCCATATATGATATTACCGTTTCCAACTTTCACCAAGGTTAATAGGAACCATAACAGCTCCCTACCCTTCCCCCCTATAAGAATATCGATTTGTAGCCTCACATTTCAAGGTTGGACTTCTTGTAATGTTTCTGTTCAACATTCGGCGATTTCTGACAATTTTCCCAATAAAACATGATCATTGTGACATTAAGCCTGGCAACGCTGCATAGTAGAGGGAACTCTCAGCGTCACGTTGATGGTTCGTCACCACGCACAGGATTGTAATCAGTTACGGATACCCGTTTATGAGCGCGAACGTTTTATGCACGTCTTGACTTGATTTTTCTTGCGGAAATTTAATATTAGTCTAAAATGTCTGACACAGATACAGCTGATGAAGTGGTTGAAATCAGCTTAACGCCACCCAGCAAAAGGGCTAAAAAGCTTCATCTTAGCGCAGGTGAAAAACAAATTATTCTAAATATCTACAAGAACCAGATGCAAGAGAATAGTGGATTGGCTATAGAAAATATCGTATGTAAGGTTGCTGAAATTTCTGGAGTAGGTTGATCAAGTGTTTACAAAATCTTGAAGGAATATAGAAAAAATCACTCACTATCTGAGCCAAAAACATATCCAGCGAGAAAAAAATCATCGAAAAAATAGATGACTTTGACAAAAGTGCCATTAGAAGAAAAGTACATCACTTTTTCTTCAGGAATGAAATACCTACAATAGATAAAATATTGAAGCAAGTGAATGATGATGAGGACCTGCCAAATTTTAAAAGATCTACGTTCCATAAGCTGTTGAAAGAACTAGACTTTGATTTTTGAAAAGAGGAAGGAATAGTTTATTGATAGAAAAGGAGGAAATTGTTATCTGGAGGAGAGAATACCTTAGAAAAATTAGGCAATTCCCCGCTGAAGGAGGAAAAATTTATTATTTAGACGAAACATGGGTGAACGCGGGGCATACGCAGGGAAAGGTTTGGGTAGACAGATCTGTGAGGTCCTCAAGGCAGGCTTTTTTAGATGGCCTTTCGACGGGATTGAAAAATCCTGCAGGTAAGTTTCGAAGTATATGAACTTTTTTGGATGCAGATAATTCATTTTCTGATCGAATCAATGATTTGGAAGCTCCGAACTCAGTTTTGCTATCTCATCCAAGTTTCTGAGTATTTCCTTCACCCAAAAACTAATCCAAGACCCTATCCTACACTAACCTAAAAAGAGTAAGTTGCTTAATTTCGTCATTTAGTGCGCTCACTGAGAAGTAAAATAACTAATTACTTTCAGGCAAGGGAAAACGCCTGATCACTTGCCACATAGGTAGCGTAGATGGATTTGTTCCTGAAGCATTGTGGGCATTTGAATCCAAAAAAACTGGAGACTATCACGAAGAAATGGATGGTAACTCATTTGAAAATTGGTTCAAAAAAATTGTGCCGACACTTGATGATAACGCAATTATTGTGATGGATAATGCCCCGTACCACTCCAGAAAATTGGAAAAAATTCCAACAATGGCCACCAAAAAGGCAGACATTCAACAGTGGCTTGTCTCAAAGAAGATCGACTTCGACCAAACAATGGTCAAAGCTGAGCTGATAAATATAGTCAAGCGACATAAGTATAAATATGATTTAAAAATTGTTGACGAAATGGCCAAAAACCAAAATAAAACGATTCTCAGGCTGCCTCCCTATCACTGCGAACTGAATCCTATCGAGTTGATTTGGGCCGACATCAAGCAATACGTGGCGTCAAATAACAGCACTTTTAAGTTTTCTGACCTTAAAAAACTGTTTGATGTTGCTGTCGATAGAATTACGCCAGCAAAATGGAGAACATGTATTGACCATGTCCAAGAGAAGGTTGAAACCAAAATGTGGGATATGGACAATATCATTGACACCCAAGTTGAACCCCTTATAATTGACATCAACAATTCTGATGATTCAAGCATATAAATCGATTGATACCATTAAGACTGGCAGTTTAACGGGCTTTTTGGCAAGACAGGTAAGTTCATTATAGACTGCAATCAAAGTGTAAGTTTCTAGTTATTAATGTGGAAATTCCAAATTTATAATTACACAAAATTAGGGTTAATTTAGGAGTTCCAAAGCATAATAGTGCCATTTTGACCTTCTTCCTATTTCTCATGTAAATTTTAATAGCAATCAAACTAACAAACTTTATGGAGTCTGTAATAAACTTTTGTACTACTACTACTACGTCTGTAGTTTCTATTTGCTCAAAAAAATTTGCTCTGCATTGTGAATAGAAGGTTGATTTGTAAATATTATTGGGTATATATGTAAGTTAGTAATAAAATATGAACAATTTCAATTGAGATGGTCCACAAGTTTTTTTCGTGTGCGATTTAGTAACATTTTGCTGAAATGGTGAATACAGAATTTTTTGCACTGATTCCTAATGTCGAAATATGATTAGAAAGGCGTGGTATATTCCTGATAATTTACTATGCTTTTGATAGAATTTACAGCAACACATATCTTGTACGACATTTTTTGATAGATCAGTCACAATAGCTTGATACGGCCCTGTAGCGTCTCCTACGGTTAAGTTCTTGATCACGTGCAATACGGGTGTATATGTTTGATTTTACTTTGTTTCTTCGATGGATACAGTTTAGATAGAATCGCGATTCGTCGCTGAAGATGACATTATGCCGTTCTGCCTCCCAATTTTGCCGTTCTCTGCTCCAGGTCAAACATTGACGGCAGTGATCCGCAGTCAGAGGAAGCACTAACCGTGAACGGTATGAAAAAAGTCCAAAGGCTCGAATGCAGCGATAGTGTACGCGTAGGATGAGGTATACATTCTTCACCAAACCGTTGCGTAATAGCAAAACGATCTCGTCGGGCTAGTTGGCCTATCTTGACGTTCAGTGGTACGCCTCGATGGACCAGTTGGCCTTCTTAGTGTTCATCTATGTTCTTCTATCCACACACATGACACACACATATTACCGTCATTGTAGTACAATTAACACGGCGGCCAATTTCACGATAGGACAGACCAACATGTCGATAGGCAATAATTCTACCCCTGTCAAGGTCGCAAAGGGCAATGACTAAAAATATCTATACTACTCAGCTCTCAGAAACTGCTTCACAAAAAGAGATAACATTTTAAGTAAACAAAATCAATACTAAAGCATTCACATTGTTGCCACAGCATGCTTTAAATATAGTAATTATGTTGGCAAAGAAACAAGTTATAAGTATATATTATTACCGCCAGCCTGAATTGTACTTCTAAACAGGCCACCAACGTGGCTGGAGCCCTGGTAAACTCTCACTTCAGCATAATATGTGACTTCTCTTGGGGGCCAGTAGAGCATGGCGATTAATGACATCTGTTGAACTTATACGAAAGTGTCGAATCTCATCGACATCAGATTTAAAGCAGGTATTATTCAGAAGATGGCAACTAATGCATGCTGCCCGGATAACGTAGGAATTGGGAACCGATAGCCGTTGCACGAATGTCAAAATCACACACACGTTTTTCCGTTCGGTTTGTGTCAATTGCGTACATCGATGTTATAACTGTGACTTGGAAAAAAAAACGAGCGTCACCTGCCATTCCACGATCTCTTCAATATCCACATGTGAGTAGGCAAAATTAGACGTGAAACAACACAAAACAATTTAAAAAAGCAGTAATTGTGTGAAACAGTACAAGTATTTTCAATTGCATTTCGAGCAAAAGGGTACCGTGGTGAGTTTGAAGACAATACTGTTCAGAGGACCAGTTTTTGATCACCTTCTGCAAAATTTGAGCCATATAATATTGTCAGTTATACGGTAAGCGTTGGCTTTTAAAGTTTTTTCTCTGTGTTTTATCATAAACAGCGGTCGAGGAATATCTCCATCAGTTGAATTGTAGTTGGTTGGGACATGGTATCCTAAAACTATAATCCGTTCTAAGCAAGCATATATAGCACACTTGTTTCACCCTAACTCTTTTGCATTTAGCATTTTGAGAGCATATAAGTCATCTAACTTGCTCTGAAGATCGTATAGTTACAAACAACTTATTATTTTTAATTTCCTGCACCCTCATCAAGCCAGCCAAAGCTCCCCCGTACGTTCAAAATCAGTAATTTAATAATCTTAGCCCTTTAATGCAGTACATCAACGTTTTAGTCATCTAATAAGGATTCCTTAAACTATTCAAACATTTTGCTACCGTGTGTTCTATTTCATACCGAGCCTAACACCTCTTCAAAAATGTATTGATACTTCTATGAGCAGAGACGAAGTAATGTCGTGCAACGCTGCACTTTATGAAATTCAATAGCTTCCTTCGTTCTGTACTTTCACAAAATTATGTAATAAGCAGAGTTACCTTGGCGGCCTGAAGCAGTTTCCAAGTGTGTCGGGAGTTTAAGCGTAAGTTAAGGTAATGCTGTGAGTACACGTTCAGTAGAGCTTTGCTACTGTAATAATATTAATCAAAAATGTTATACCTTCTTTAATGGAGGTATAATGAAATTAAGTAGATTACAACGAACTAGAAGCAGATTTGAACTAACTTATGAATTGCCTTGTGCAATTTAATGTCATTCAGAGTGAAT
This sequence comes from Acanthoscelides obtectus, assembly GCA_963669975.1. Lineage (NCBI taxonomy): Eukaryota > Metazoa > Arthropoda > Insecta > Coleoptera > Chrysomelidae > Acanthoscelides > Acanthoscelides obtectus. Next base: position 77,435,600 of record CAVLJG010000005.1, read on the forward strand.
CTCTTGATAAACAGTATGTCCAAAATAAACTAACTAGAAGGCTATGTCCAAATATAAAGACACTAAAGAATGGCTGTAGCTTGCAAGGGCGGATCCAGGTAAGCAGGTAAGGGTCATAGGAGGCCATGCCGCCCCGCCTTGTCTGCCCCCGGAGAAAATGAACATCAAGAAGTTTTATGCGTTTTTGCTTCACTACTAGCCAGTGTAGCGAGCAGAAATTTATTCTCAGGAGGCTCGAAGCATGGTTGAGAATGTTTATGGCAAAATATTGCCTAACTGGACTGGACGCTCACAAAAATGTACCTGTCGATCCTGGTACCTCAGAGCCCGTCTCAGTTGAGTCCAAATAAGTAGTTTTGTGATAATTGCGATTGAAATAGGTTTTTTTTGTACTTTTGAGTATGATAAATTTCGCTAAAATGAGTTGAAGTTATCAGTTAATGCTTAAGGCTGTTTTCTTCATGGATTTTACTTCAGTTCATTACAAAAACCGTGAAAGTTTTTTAATGCTATATAACGCATTTTGGCTCTGAGAAATATAGTACTAAAATTGGGCTTAACATTACGTCAAATCCTCTAAATGTGAAGATTGACTCCAAATAATCAAGGTTATGGCCAAAAGACTTTTATCCGAAAAAAAACTTTTTTAAAATGGTAAAAACAACTTATGCAGTCACCATTTTTTTGGCAGAAACCATACCAATATGGATTTCAAATTCGACAGGGGTCGAAAAGGCTACACTTTTTATACTACAATGTATAGTGGTTTCAAAGCTCGAGCCAATCTGTTCTTATGATATGAGGACCACATTTACAGCAAAGAACCATTCAGCTTTGACGTAGATACTTGCGGACTGGCCTTAACAGTGATTAATACGTTTGTAACGAGTAGTTTAGTCTTGGAACGTGCGGAATTTGCAGCCTCCCCTCTTTCGTAGAACTACCGCATTCATCAGAACTTCAATTCATTAAGGTTTCATGAGCCCCCTAAGAGTCCTCGGTCTAGCATCTGCAATGAACGGGCGAGATTGCTGGAGATCCATGGAAAAACTTGCATAATGGCAGCGTTTTTATCTCCTGGCGGTGCAGAGGTTATGCGTCATCTAAGGGAATTGTTCTCATTTTTACCCTGATAGTCTGGTCCCATGAGGGCTGAACTTTTTAATGCAGTCAATCTGTAGGTTGAGTGAGCTCTACGTGCATCAAACTTAGTCTAATTACTTAGGAGAAGCGGATATATCTGTGTGTGGATGGGGAAGTGGAAAATGGGACTGTATGGCAAAAATGCTTAGAGGAGTCCATGTGACAGTTTGTCTAGTCAGATTTGTTGAAACTGAGGACTTCGAATGTAAAGGGTGCTGCCAATGATATTACCCAACAGCTAACCATTTACAGGATGATTAAGAGAAATCAGAAATCACTATTTGCTTAACTACAAAAGAAATGAAGTATAACAGCTTTATACACTAGCTCCTTTAATGTGCAAATAAAAATATTACACTAAGGATATCTCCTGTTATATTTGCTACACATTATTAACGGACAATTTAACCAAGATATCCGTCCTTGGCCTACTACACTTAAACGTAATATTTGCCCTATTACAAAGTGTACCTACTATAAAAGTTTTGCAATATGACTTAATAAACGGACGCAGGAAGCTCATGTTACTGCTTGTTGAGACATGTCCGTGAGTGCATAGTAGCCGCCAGCATCACGCCTGCTTATTTAGTTGTTCATTTCTATTGACAATATAAAGTGCGGACTATGGCATCCTGGTCACGTAGTGAGATAAAGGCAGTTTTACGGTATAACTTTACGCGTGGTTTAAGCATAGACCAGTGCTTGTAAGAAATTACGCTTGCATTAAAGAATTATTGTCCTTATCGTACGACTATAATCAGGTGGTACGGAGAATTCCAAACGGGCAATTTCACTCTGGAGGATGCTGAGAGGGAAGGAAGGCTGGGAAAGTCAGTAACAGAGGATAACAATTCTTCTGCGAGAAAAATGCTTGACGAAAACCGGAGAGTGACATACCAACAGATAGACGAAACCGTACACCTTCTCGCACCAGCAATTCATTCAATTCTGCGTGACCATTAACACGTAAGGAAACTTTGTTCTCTCTGGGTATCGAAAGATGCTTAAAATGTTTGATAAGGGGCAATCTCGGTATGTGAACAGCATCGTGGCGGATGACGAAACTTGGCTCTATTATTACGATGTGCCGAACACCCGTAGCTGTTAAGAAAAAAATTTAGCTGTATTTTTCAAATCGAGTGGGATTGTGGAACGTGTCGTTCTGGACACTCAGAAGATAGTCAGAGCAAAGTGGTACACGGTGCAGTACCTGCCTGAAGTCATAGAGTCTATGAAAAGCCTGCGGCTAAAGTCAAGGATGGACACTTGAATGGACACTTGGTACTTCCACCATGACAACGCTCCAGCTCACCGCGCCAAAGCCGGCACCGAGTGTTTGACCACTACTGGACTGAAACTTATTGAGCATCCTCCTTACAGTCCAGGTCTTGCTCCCTGCGACTTTGCACTGTTTCCGCATATGAAAATGAAGCTAAAAGAAAAACGGTTTTCTATAATTCAATAAATAAAGCTGTATTGCAAAACTTTTATTGTACCCTTTTACTGAACCTAGGTACATTAAAAGTTATTTGGCGTAGGACGGTAAAGCAATCGATGCGATTATGTAAGTATCTTGATCAAACCTGCTACATGAAATTCCATAGTTATTGCCTCGTTGAGGATAAGCTCCATCTATTTTAAAAGCCAAATATTTCAATGATTTGCGTTGAACCCTTTCTATTGTAATAATGTAATATAACACCATATTCTAGGCTCGGATGTACAAGCGAATTGAACAAAAGCTTGATTACATCAATATTTGAAAAGCTGCTACAGTTTCGCACAATAAACTCATAAAGTTCATTAAGTTGCATGGCCTCAGACACTTTTTGCTCAACATGTTTTATAAACGTTAACTTAGAATAAAAAAATATCCCTAGATCTTTGAAAGGGATTGCTCTTTGAATCTCACAATTGTTGACTTCGTAGTTGAAATTAATGACAGTGTTTCTTCCACTATATGACACGGCTTTACATTTTTGGCCATTGAGAAAAAATGTATTCTCGTGACACCAGTTTTCAATAACAACCAAGTTTTTTTGAAGTAGTGGCAACCTTCGACCTCATTAATTCTTGAACAAATGTTGACATCGTCCGCAGAGCATAGCACCTGGCAATTAAGTGCCGCTATACAGAATAAATAGTAAAGAACCCAAGTTTGAATCTTGCGGAACACCAGAAGTGATTAAACTGGGGGTTGACTTATATCCATGACATGAAACAAATATGATTTGAAAAAATCTACAAGTTTATCAGAAAAATCATAACTACGTATATAAAGCTTTGATATTAGTTTGTCGCGGGAAGGTGTCTGAAAAGCTTTCGAGAAATCAGTGTAAGTAACCTCTACCTGTCCTTGTTCGTCCAATACTTCTAAAATATATTGCACAATAATGAATACATTTTTGACTGTAGATGTCTTATCTATAAAGCCCTGTTGGTTTGTTAAAATGTAATTCCTAGCAGATGGTTGCACTCTGTTATAAAGGGTAATCTTAAAAGGAAGGAATGTTGTCAGGTCCAGATGTAATTTTATTTTTCAATCTACGGACTGCGCCAAGAACCTCATCTTCAGTAAGGGTTTGAATATTGATAATTGAAAGATGTGTTACCCCATTATCTGTTGTGTAAGCTTGCTGGAAAAACATGTTGAAAGCATTCATAATACCATTACGGTTAGAAAGTTTGTTGCCATTCAAGAACACTTCCCCAGGAATCCTAATGCTTTTATTTTTTTTATGAATATATGTCCAGTTGTAATTAGGCTTTTTACTACCTCGCGTAATCTTCTGAATCCCAGTGCATAAAACTCGCTTATTGTTGTTTTCGACAAAGAAAACAATTGTTTTTCTTCAATTCATGCATCCGCTAGTTTTTGCAGCTTGTTCGAAAAATACACAATATTGAATGTAAACCTAGAGAACATGATGTGTGTGTACCCATTTTAAAGGTATGTATCTCTGATTCTCACTTACTGCGTACCTCACTACTGATCCTTACTATATTGTGTATGTGTGTGTGTACAAATTTTCACATGTACAATAGACCTTGGAGACGGGCAGAGGCTAAATTTGATTGCGAAAATAACCCTTGGGTTGAAACAGGTAGGAGGGGGTTGGATACGTCTCTGAGAAACCGTATCACTATTAAAGTTAAGCTTAGAGAAATTTATTTCCTAAACTATTTGACCTATGAGCATGAAATTTCATTGAGAAATAGCCTATGGACAGAACATGTCCGCTAAGAAAAGGGTCGGAGTAAGGGGGTAAAAGGCATTTACAGGATTGTATAAATTTTATTCGTCCTTCTACCAGAGATCCAGAATTTGGCATGGAGGTGGTTTGTATGTAGTAGATGTCAGTTAAGAACAAATTTTGCGACAGGGCTGGATCAATCGTGAAAAGATAAAATACATGTTTTCATGTCCTTCTACTAGACAACTAGAATTTGACTTGAATGTATTTCATATATAATAGAGTTAGAATATACTTTGCAACACGGTCTGATTAAGGAGGTTAGAGGGAACTCGCAAATTTGTTTAGAGTTCCTTGGAGTCTTACGCTAAATACCTAAAAATTGTAAGTAATGATGTTCTTTAGAGTAGAGTTAAACTAAGGGTGTATTTTGTAATAGGGGTGGTTAAAAGAGGCTTAAGGGTTTTCATAATTTTGTACATATTTCCCCTTTATAGGTGAGGCCCAAAACCTGGCAGGGAAATAGTTTTTACAATGTAAAATCTGTAAATTTCGGTTACCTCAACAATGTTAAGCATACAAACTCATGGGCAACAGCTAGTGCATAAATAAGATATTTATTCCTAAAAATTACAAGAAGATGACCGTGAGAGATAAAATGTTTCGTATAACCATGCCATTTTTTCTTAAACCTCAGGTTATCTGTGCGTTGTACAACAAAAGTGAACGTTATGCATTTTATGAAAGAAGAATAATAATCATAGTAACCTTGAAATTAAAAATATACGCCTATTAAAAAATTTGTTTGAAGCTTTCACAATCATCGAACATCGTAAATAAAGTGAGCAGGGTTTGCACGAAAACACTGCATTTATTCATGAAACTAGCCAAGCCAATCAGCGTCCTCATACAGATATTTGGAATTCATATAGACGGGAATGATTCTGATTGCAATTGTAGGCCGTAATGCTCACTAGGTGGTGTGCTTGATGAAAGATAAATAATTCAGATAAACTGAATACGTGGGGAGGAAAAAGATTCTTTCATGGACATAAGCAATGAAAGAAACGACACTTTTCTGCCTAAAATTCAATAGCACAATATCCCAGCCTATGTACTCGTAGATTACCCTATAAAAAATAATATGCACCTCATTGTATGTAACAATTTTGTTATGCTATGAAGGAATTGTACTCTAAAAATATAATTTCAGAAGTATATACATACATGAATCGTCCCTTGGTCTTTCAGCCCATTTTGCATTTGCTACGTGATAGCACTGCTTCCAAGGAAATCATTACTTCATACGTCAATAGCTTCTTTCGCGTTTTCACAGGACACCATCTTAGAACTCCTAGCCAATCTCAATCCGGTTTGAAATTACAGGAACCACTTATATAGTTTAGGAGTGGTTTCTGGTGGAAATCGAATACGACACAAAAATGGCGTCAAGTAGGTTGACTCTATACATTCCACGCATTCGTTTAAATTGGCAAATTTCAAAGAGAAACTGTCTAAGAACGTTCACTTGATACGATGGATCGTAAACCTCTGATTCTCGGAAGACTAATTCGCCGTATTTCTTCCAGAGGAGGCCTGAAATGCCAAAAATTTCACGCAATACGTATATGGTCGAGAATCAATAATTTTCGAGATTTTTAAAATTCTTTGATATTTCAACCATCACCCAAATAGAACAACAATCATTTCGAAAAAATAAATTTGCCGTTATCAACATTTCTTAGGAGAGAACTGCACCTACAACCAAAGAGGTATTGAAGATCAGAACGGTAGTGTTTAGTTCCTGACAAACAACCAATTAAACAAACTTAGGTCAAATAGCGAATTGCAGTCCAATAACTAAACGATATTTTTCATAGATATTTCAAATGAGTGTATCAATTATTCAAAACTCACGCCTTTAAGTTGCTAGCTGCTACTATTGTCATCTACAGTCTGCGAAAATCAATGGTTTGGTATGTGCTAGCCTACCAAGTAAAGTTTTTAACCTCCTTAGGTAGCTTTAGAATTAAGTAAGTCTAAAATGCTCGACCTTGTAGGGGATATGGATATACCCATTTTCAGGCCTTTCCAGACATACAGCTCGAAAAAGGTCAGATATAAAAAAAGTTGGTAAGGTTCAGGATAACCTAAAAATATAATTTTTGCAAAATGTTTTAATGAATTTGCACCTGTTTGGCGCACGGTAGCCTGGAATCATTCAGCAAAAGCGATTATGATAAACAGTCACTGGATATCGATAAAGTCATTAATTGGTCAGTTTAAAGTGAATGATTACATCAGACAAACGCATATTTCTTGAAGTAATTGATAATTTAAGGAAGATATGGGGAATTTGTCAGCCACGATGACCTATTCCAAACTGACCAACTGAAACCTTCCACGATGTCGCATGTCTTTTCATTGACATAAAAAGTGCTTATGAAACAGTTGATTTGAACATACTTGTTGAAAAAATTGTATCTCTTAATATTAATCCATTGATTGCCCAAAACATTGTGGAGTTGTTCAGGAATCGGAAAATATTCATTAGAGACCCGAATAATATGTTGCATGGCCCACGGGAAATTAATAATGGTCTTCCTCAAGGGGCGGTTCTTAGTCCTATCCTATTCAACACATATACCTATGACGTGCACAATTTTTTTAATCCAGATATAAAGTGCATCCAATATGTTGACGACTTCTGCTTCTATACGATACAAAACAATTATAGCCAATGCATCAAAGAGCTTAAACACATCCTCTATTGCCTTAAAATGTGGTTTAGTGATCCCTCTATGACAATATCCCCAGAAAAATCCGCAGTCATGTTTTTTACAAGACATAGACTGCAAACCCCTCCAAATATAATGTTATGTGGAACTGATATACCGATAAAGAAGTCATACAAGTATCTAGGTGTAGTCCTAGATAACAGACTTCTACGGAACGAACATATCAGCCACATCCAAAGAAAGTGCGAACGGGGAATTAACCTATTGAAGTGTACCACTAAAATCAAGTGGGACGCAGATGCACAAACTTCGCTCCTATTCTACAAGGCATATATACGCTCAATCATTGACTATGGTTCTGTGTTACATAGTTCAGCAGCAAACTCAAAAAATTGATAAGATACAATATTGTGCAGTGAGAATATATATAGGTGCTATGAAATCATCTCCCACAGATGCAATTTTGGCAGAAGCACAGGAACCATCCCTGAGACAGAGAAGACTGCATCTATCTTATAAGAAAATAATTTCGTTAAAATATTTTCATTCCAACCATTTTTTAAATAAAAACATCTTTATTTTATTCATAGAAAATTTAACTAATAAATTTTGGTCAAAAAAGAATGACCCCCCATTTGTTGAGGCTACTCCGCATTTAATGAAATGATAAGTGAAATAACTTCTCACAATAGAGAACCTATTTTCGAACAAAATTTTCAAACAATGGTGTTCAAACCAACTGTGCTCTTTCCTGCCTACTGCGACAACCCCTCATCTAATCGAGCCTCACTTCTTTCAATTTTAGATCAATATGGCAGCTATCTAAATAAATACATTGATGGTTCAAAAACGAAAAACGGAACAGGATGTGCAGTTCATATCCAGAACAATGTAAATCTACAGTATAGACTGAACGATTTATGCTCCGTATTCACTGCAGAGGTTTACGCTATAGAAGCTGCGTTGCAATGGTTGATGGAACAACCGCAACAGCAGAATGCTTTAATAATGTCTGACTCTTCCTCAGCTCTAAGGGCAGTGAGCAATTTATCATTTCGTAGCTTTTCAAAATCAATCAGCATCTGTAAAATCAAAAAGTTCCTCTACGACTTAAACACAAGAGGTCAGATAATTCATTTTGTATGGGTAAAGGGTCATGCTGGGATAACCGGAAACATGGCTGTGGATATCTTAGCAAAGCAGGCAACCAATCTAACAAATTTTACCAATAACAAACTCGAATACTATGATGTAGTCAACGCTGGAAAGAAGGAACTAAGAAAAAAATGGGAAGTGCACTGGAATCATTTTGCTGAATCATCTAATAACATTTATTCATTCATCCATCCTACATTGCCTACAAAAATACCACATATTTTTGAGTATAATGTAAATAGACATTATTCAGTCACCATCACTCGTTTGAAGCTAAACCATGGAAGATTTCCTGGTCATCTCAATAGGATAGGCATTCTGGATACTTGTGTATGCGATTGCGATAGCGCATCAATTGCAGATCTAAATCATATTATTTTTGCTTGCGAAAAATACAATCAAGAACGCATAGTTCTTATTGATATACTGAAATCCAAATATCAACTCCCCACCAATATAAGCTCCCTTTTAAGCATAGGTGACAAGCAAATAATATATTGCTTGGTAAACTTCTTCCAAAGAATCAAAATGAACGTTTAGCTCACAATTAAACTTTATATCAATACATAGAAGTAACACACATCGGTGGATGGATAACTTCCAATGCCAAACCGATCGACAAAAAAAAACGATAGCTGACGATCGTTTTTAAATAGATGCCGGGATACTACATGAGGCAAAAACTCTGAATTCGTGGGAAAATTTGTCCGACTCTACTATTTTTGTTTCTAAGGTGGATGTTTAATGATGCAGCTGCCGGGCAGTAACCGGGTAAAAATTCATTATTATAAATTATAAAAATTGGGATTTTCGCTCCTGACAAAGTTCTGTGGGCTTTTTGGAGTTATAAGCTATTTAATTTCTGTAAAAGCTTATGCTTCGACGTTTTCAGTGCTCAAGGGGAGTATGTATATACAACCGATGAAGCTGGTTGGTCAAATAGTCAATTTGATGGAACAAACAATTTTAACATCAAGCAGATATTTGTTTTATTACTAAGCTAGATCGGATGATAATCCACGTAGGACTCTAAAAGGTTAATCTATGTGATAAATTACAGGTTTTGAGAATAACTTCTGTTTCCGTAAAGTTATAAATCATAGTGTTTAGAGGTGATTTCCGCCGTATCACTTTATAACTATGGAAACTGCAGTATGTCATCCCTTAGCTGCTTAGCCTTTAGGGCCTTACGCGAAATAATACACGATTCAGTTTAGTAACACAAGAGAGATGTATGCTTGCAGCTCAGGTTTTCTCTAACCTAAATTTGCTTAATTGACCAATTTGCATCGCCAATCGCATCTATACAGCCTCCCCTTCAAAGCTTGGTTAAAATTCATCTATTTTGATATTTCCAAACATCTAAACAGAAGTCCAAAGCTTCTATACTACAAGAACCTGAAGGGAACCTCAGGCTTCGTTTTGAATTTTAATTTTGAAACAATGTTTACCCTTGCGTGGTAGGCTAATAAATGGCATACTTTTAATTTTCGCAGACTATACAGTCATGTCCTGTAACATCCAAAAAGCATAATATCTGCTATTCGAAATTTATCTCCATTACATTACTTCCTCACCAGTTGACGTGGAAGGTAAGAAAGCGTCCACTAAAATACTTATTTGTCAAGCAAATTACAGTCGCTGACCGAAGGGTCGTCCCTTTGAAGTGTTAATATTTTATGAAGAGTCATGTATTATTCACCTCACAATTAAGTGAAAAATTCCGTCCCGTTTTTTGGAGCTTCCAAGATATTTCTTACGCTGAAATATTAGGGAAAATAATTAAAATAACTCCTGAAATTTGTAAGCCTGGTATCCGCAGAGAATTCTTAGCAAACTTAATTTCTTGCGCTGTCGCAGATCTGATGAATATACAACTTCCTGTGTTTCTTTGTTCAAAAATATTTAATGATGGGACTCCTACTTCGAGTTAAATCAAGCTGAAAAAGAGGTGGTTTCAGCAGGTTGAGAAACCAATTCAAATTCGTTTAAAATTTGTGATCGTCTGATGGATTGTACAGGGTGTTCCGTATTTAAATGGGCATAGTATGGATTGAAACATCATATGCGAAAATAAAAAACATCAGAATTCGGTTTTTACGGATATACAAGGTGATTTATCTAAACACGCTGAATCTTTGATACTATATATATATTAGTCATCATTGAACCGATTTTACACGATAACAAAGCTACCTAGGAATAACGTAAAGCTAGACGGACGACCCAGGACCGCACTCGATTTTCTTAGCTTTCTTGTTTTTTATCAAAATCAACACATATAAAGCTGAATATTGAAATGTTATTATATGTACAAAAAAGTGAATGAAAGGTGCTAATCAATCAGTCAAATATATTGATTGCGCGTCTTTTAGATTTTCAGTAAAAACTTTTTATTTATTGAAATTTCTTCTTTTAGCAGTTGATGTGACACAACATTCAAAATATAAAGGGTACTCAAGTTTGTTTCATCAACATCCTACAAAATGATGCTCAAAGTTGCACTCAATACATTTTGAGCACTTAAAATTATAGAGGCGGATCCAATATTTTCTTTCCTTGTATTTTATTAAGTGCATCGCCCTGAAAGTTATACTCTGAACGGTTAAAAAGCCGCCTACGTTTATTCAAAAAACATTGTAGCGCAGTGCCTCCTGACGTAACAGCTTGAGTAAATATTTTCAAAGAAAAATTTCCATTTCGGTAGAAATGAGACGCACGAGAGCGTAGAAAACCGCAATGGAAAGATTTTTCGTGATTACCAGGACAAAATATGATAATCTAATACAATATCGGGAAAACAAGACTATAGAAGAGTGGCAGCCTGTCAAAATCTTTTAACGTTTGTAGAACCCAGCCGTCAAAGCTTGTTTTCGGGAGACAGACAAGTTATTTATATATTAAGACAGAGAAAAAACAGAAGTCTTTGGAGGTTAGTCTCTACAGGGTGTCTACTGAACTTAGGCAAACATTCGATGGATTATTCTTTGAACATTTTCTGGTGGAGCAATGCCAACATTACATGTGAGGCTTGCTAATCTGTTTGAAAAGTTATGTGCCAAACAAATAAGAAAAAAGACAGACCTTTACGCGAACGTCTTGTTTACACATTTTACCAGCAAAGCAGTATTAAGTACCCATTCCGATACAGAGAATCGTACAGAAACATCGGTCTAACTTCTGAACGACTTCATCGATTTCCATTGAAAGACCAATGTGGCACTCTTCAAATCAAGCCCTTTCATCTCCCCATTCGCTTACTTTGGGTTGCTCACACCCCCGCTCCGTATCAACCATCCCTTTTAAATTGAAACATCAGGATAGACATAGACATGGCCTGCAATTGAGAAAAAACGCACTTAAATTGGTTCATCCATTCACATATTTTCTATTGTCCCATCGCCTTGAAAATCGTATTGTCAACATATGAGTCTTTCATATTTTGTGCTTGCCACTGTCAGTATGAAAATCTGCTTGGCATGTGCGTGCAAGTTCATCTTTTGTTGACTGATATCATGTAAAATTTATTGGAGTAATTTGGGAGGGTGATGATTACCGACTTCTATCACCTAATTCATATGTGTATGCAAAAATTTGTAGCATCTGCGTTAAAGTTCGGCCTAAGCAGTGTGTAATTTCCCGCATTGAGCTTCAAACATGGTACTGCTATTCAACCTGTTTACCTATTTCGTACGTCAAAAACCGTGAAAAGATCTATAGGCATGATAAATACGTGGCAGTTTAAGGCAGTAGACTATGCCGTTTCCGATCCTACGAAAAATATTTGTCATAACGCAACAACATCATTGCTGTGACTGTCACCAATGTTGTGTTGGTTAAGTACTCGTTTAGTATGTGGCAAGCTGCAGTGATATGGGGTTCAGCCATTTTCTAGATACTCTACAGCAGGAGTTCCCAACCAGGGGGGCGCGCCTCCCAAGGGGGGCATAGAGAGATGTCAAGTAGGCGGAAAGCGTTTGCATGATAGAAAGAAAAAAACAAAAAAAAATGAACAAACAACATTAACAGATACCATGTACAATGTAAAGTTTAATTTACATGCATAAAATTAGAAATTATATATCATATTCACTTACTCTGTCAACCGCTGTTTCAAAACCCGGCATCGTCAATCGCAGTTTATACAAGTTTCAACAAGTCACAACATGAAATCCGCGCTTCAGTTAACACTCACCACTTAGAAAACAACTGTGTACCTACCAGACGCGGATGAGCATCTGTGACATTAATTCCCACAAACATGCGAAACATTTGATGTTTCGATGTACATGTTTAGTTGAGGAATCAGTTGGAGTGTTTCAAATTATTGTGTCTCACTGTTAAAATATAAGCTTGTGTATTTACAAACTTTTGTTACCATTTGTATTTATTTTACTAAATTGTTGATTGAGTGGAGACGCGTTCATAGATCGGCCATTGGGACTTTTTTACTACATCACAATCAAACCAACGTGACGAAATAATTTTGAAACGACGAAGTTTCAGTACCTAATATTGATTCCACATGTATTTAAAATTACTGTTATAACGTCAACCTGCTTACAAAAATATAAATTTCCCGGTGGCCAATATACTGTTGAATACATTACGTTAGTATGGTAAAATAGTGGGCATATAATTAGTAATTACATGTAGGTATTTTGCTTATTTATTTATTACTTATTTGTTTTATTGTTATAATGACAGCAATGAAAAGAAAGACGAGTTACAATTGCCTAGAAAGGCATTTGAAGCAATAACATTCTACTCTGATTTTGAATACGAAAGAGTTTTTTCTTCTAAAGCAGAATCACTCAAGGGAATGAGACTGGATAAATCGGTAAGTTATCACACAGGTGTATCGCAGCATCCCAAAGCTTCATTTGAAATAGCCCTTGTGTCAGCAAAGCAAAAGAAACCTCATACTATCGCTGAAGAATTAATAATACCATGTGTCCTAAAAGCCACGCAGATAATTTAAGGAGAAGATGCAGAGCAAAAAGTGATGTCTATTTCTCTTTCAAATAACACAGTCAAGCGTAGAATCGATTACATTGCAGCCGACGTAAAGCCACAAATAATAAACAAAGTAAAATTATCGCCATGTTTTGCCATTAGTTGCGATGAATCAACCGACATCGTTAATTTTGCACAGTTAATAGTTGATGTTCGTTACATCGGCCGAGATATCATTCAAGAAGAGATTTTGTACTCCCAATCTTTGACAGCAGGAACTACATCTGAAGATCTATTTAGGTCAATATCAAATTTTGTTGAAAAAAGTGATTTTGATTGGAAGAAACTCATTGGGCTGCAATGATAGATGTACGATCGGGCTTAGCTAAAAAGTTCAAAGAAAAAAATCCGGCAATGGTTAGTACACATTGTGTTAATCATCGGCAAGCTTTGGCTTTCACAACTTTGCCACAGAATTTATGGCAGACTTTGGACTCGGCTATAAGGATTGTAAACTACATCAAGAGCAGCGCTTTGAACAGACGTTTATTTACTTTACTTTGCGAGGATCTCGATTCTGATCACGAAGTTGTTCTGTTCCACACGGAAGTACGCTGGCTGTCCAAAGGCTACATGTTGGCTCGCCTTTATGAAGTGAAAGAAGAGGTAATTCTTTTTCTTGAGTTCAAAGAAAAACACGATTTCTTGACAGTGTTCGAAGATGACACATTCCAGTAGAGGTTGACTTATTTAACTGACACATTTGACACATTGATTGAGCTTAACTTGAAACTTCAGGGCAAAAACAACACTATAGTAAGCAATTATGGTTATATTCAGGGGTTCATATCAAAGCTTCAACTTTGGAATCAAAAAGTGTCTTCTGAAAATGTTATATCGTTTTCTCGGCTGTTCGAAGCAATAAAAAATAACTTACTGGACACAAGTTTAAAAGCTGACATAAAAACTCATTTGCAAGCGCTGGAAGGCGAATTTCGCCGATACTATCGAGACATCAATTCAGAGTCACCAATATGGCACATTACAAGGAATCCATTTGTTGTCGATGTGTAACAATTACCAGAAGAAGTTTAGGACGAATTTCTAGAAGTGAGGGCTGATTCGTCCATGAACGATGACTTCCATCTTTAAACATTGGAGAAATTTTGGATCAAAAGATTGCCTGCTAATTTGACACTTGCCTTTCTGGCTTTACGAATACTAGTTCCTTTTTCTTCAACTTACTTATGTGAAACAGGCTTTTTTGCTCTGGTTTTAATTAAAACTAAACAGCAAAATCGTCTTGACGTCGATAGGTCCTGATGATGCTCTGGCAAAAACAGAACCTAGAATCAACCAACTAGTACGGCACATGCAATCGCAAGTGTCTTATTAGTAGCTACTTTTATTTTATTCAAGTTTTTCGATAAAAACATTTATTAGTTTATTTAAACTTTTAAAGTTTCTATATTAGAATTAAAATAAAGTCGTTGTACCTTTATAACGTGCGTTTTTTTGTATTTATTAAAAAAGTAAAAGGAGGGCATGAAAATTTATAGTCCGGGGAGCCTCAACAAAAAAAGGTTGGGAAACCCTGCTCTACAGTAAACTAGCAGGCCTTCGTTGGGCAATTGTACCGGAAACCTCTCTGCCTATCGCTAGTCAAGCCGTGATGTTCGAGATACTTCAGAAGCTCCATACTTATACACATATTCATCACCTTTCTAATACCAGAAGGCAGGGTCATAGGTCTCTAGTTGTAAGTGTCGCCATATTTTTTTATTGGGACGGGCTGAACATGGCTAATATGTTCAATTCTCTAAGACCCTACCACCGCCTACCACTTGCGAATAATCACAACATCCATAGCCAAGAGAAAATCTCTCTTGGGACGGGATTCGTACCCGCGCAGCTCACGGCGACTGCCACCTCGCTGCCTCTTCGCTGTGTATACGATGGCAAGGCTGCCTAGGGACCATAAGTGTTAGGGACTCGGGACCTATCAATTACGCTCTTAAAGCAGAAGATTATTTCTTGTATAGGAGGAGAGGAGAGGATGGCAAGCACTAATGCCTTAGCGTTGTAGTCGGTCACAATTGTTCAATTCTGGCACGTAAGCGAAGAAAGGCTAACCTTTGGCAAGTTTCCACGCATGACACCATCCAGACCAGTTCGCTGCTCAAGTCTAACTCTGTCGGACTCCGTACATCGAGAACTGGCTAGTACGGCAGATCCTTTCTATGATGCCGAAATCAACCAGCAATCTGCAACGGTCAAATTTGCGCTATCCTATTGGCCAGCGGACCATAAATTCCTGGGTAGGCAGTGACAAGCAAATGAAACCAGCGATGTGTGCTCACGCTCAAAGGACTCAACATGCTAACCGTAGCTGTGTAGGTAAGCTTGGTAGGTACGATCACTAATTAACTTATTATTAGCAGGTGGAATACGTTAATCAGAAGTGTTACATAAGATAGGAGGTGTCGGAAACGTGTCAACAATAGACACCTACTGTATGTTGCTAATTAAACCGAGATAGTGTATTGATATTAAGCGGGGCTTACACCTAAAAATAAGTGCGTACTTTTAATATGTATTCGATGCACATTCCACTCAAAACAAAACAACAAACAATATACTCTGTTTTGTTGCCGTGCATTAAAGTTTTTTCAATTCGTATCCGAACAGCATCTGAATCTCATAATTTCTGACGATTATAAATTTTGATTGGTCTTTAAGAGCTCCAGTGAAAGCTAAAAAAGGTACTTTGGAACACGATGACAACTTTAATATTTTGCATAAATCATTTTTGCTTTTAAAAGATGTTGGCGTTGGGTATACAATTCTGTTAACAGACCCTATATTGAGTATCCAAAGAAACAAGAGGTGGAATAAAATGAATCAGAATAACCTCAAACTGTCTAGGTAGAAGTACAACAGTAGGATTGTATGAAACCCACGCACTTTTACATGTGTCAGTAGAAAAGTACTAATATAAAGTGAAATGTCAAGATACGACTTGCAGTTTTAATTTGCATCCGGACTACTGACTACTTAGTTTTGGATCAAAGCAAATCGTATGTTTGCTCCTTCTACCAAGTCCGATTTCATTGGTCTAATCAGAACTGAAGGACGGTCCATCTGTGCTCCATGTGCTAAGGTAAGGCAAGACGTGTAAAACTTCCTGGACGAATATGTCTCGTACTGCAGTATGAAGCACCTGGTCATCGTATGCAATGGATTTGAAAGTGAGAACGCGTATTTAACGGTAAGAGGTAAGATATATTAGATCAAGGACTTCAAAAGATTAAGAAAAAAAATCGTAGGTGATTGTCGATGGACGACATGGAGTCAACAAAAGGTATTAATGGTGGCCTAGTTGCCTGGCTTCGCCGTACTCAATCTTAATGACAGTTTCAAGAAGCTTTTGTTTCGCAAGTTCAATATTTGCTTCTGTTTATCTTATATCTCGAGTGTCGTCGAAAAGTTTTAATGAAATCTACAGTAAGCATCAAGGGAATATCGATTACAATGTAAAATAAGTTGGTAGATTATCTTCGATTAAGATACGCACCTCGGGCCTCTGCCATGAAGTCTTTGTCATTAGTGAAATTTAACGTCAGCTAAAAAAAGAGCTTATCGCATTTCCCTGAGGGGCCACGCGGTCCGCCTATTATACAGGGAGCTGACTCGGAACAAGGGCTTTACCAAAAGCGTCAACAATTTGTTTCAGAGTGCTTTGGAGAACACATACGAGGAGGTACCCAAAAATAACCGGAATAGCATTGCACTGGGCGGAGCTTGTGCAGTACACATCTCTGCCCCTAGAGGCGTACAGCGCAACTCATTACCAGTTCAGTGCCACCTGAGTTGTCGATCTGGCTTGTTTCGTTCGTCTGTAGTCATTTTTGTTAGAGCTGTTTCGTGCTTGTTTCGTTTTTTTTGATAACAATCTTCAGTGAGCAACGTGCACCTGTGAAATTTTGCTTTCTAATTGGTAAAAATGCTGCTGAAACTGTTTCAATGTTGAAAATAGCTTACAAAGATGATGCTTTGGGAAAAACTCAGTTGTACGAGTGGCTTGCTTGATTTAAAAATGGCTAGATTGCGATTGATGACAAACCTCGCACTCGACGTCCATCAACTACCCGAATCGATGAAAATGTTGAAAAAATTCGAGAGCTTGTGTTACTTTGAGGTTTTGAGACGATTTCGAAACAGTGTGTCAGCCAGGAGACTGGTTCTTCCACCACGATAATGCAGCTGCGCACACAGCCATCTGTGTTCGACAGTTTCTGGCTAAGCATGGCATGGTTTCGCTACCTCACACACCATAAAGGCCGACCTGGATCCATGCGACTTATTTACTCTTATTTCCACGGATGGAAAGGGGCATGAAAGATCGCCGCTCTGAGGACATTGAAGTAGTCAAGCAAAAAACGAGGGAAGAGCTGACAGACATTTCTGGGGATAAGTGTGTTAGTTGTAGTGGACAGCATTTTGAAGGAGATAAGGTTACTTTGTGGAAAAGTTGATAATAAATGGCTTTTAAAAAATAATTCCTGTTTTTTTGGGTACTTCCTCGTATCTCTATTTAAGTTCAACCAATGAACGCGGATTTGTCAAAATATAGGGTTTAGTAATACTTACTTTTTATTTTTTATACTGAAGCAGAAGTAAAGTTACAGCCTAAATACCGAAGTACAGTGACTGCTATAAAGCGGTTTTTCGTACATTATTGTATTCCAGCTGAAGGTACCCAATTAGAATGCACATGAGGTACCAAAAAAGGATTAAAGATCTCACTCTTTTCAATGTACATTTCTAAATCCATCTTTGTGTTCTGCTACTGACTCATAGATGGCTCTAAGACCTTTCAGATCCCTTTTAATGCGCCGGAATACAATAGATGGTTGGCTATCTTACATTCTCGGCCTGGCGAATCCATTAAAATGCGGCACATCGATGTAAAAAGTATAAAGCCGCATACAGACATCGCGAGGCATGCCTCAACCTGAGGAATACGACGGTGCATGTATACGTATGCATGCGTCCTGAACGACACATGCTGAAGCTGAGCACGCCAGCGACCACGCACGGTATTCGTCAGTAAAAAAAATGTCTCCGGCAAGGCGAGAGGTGCAGATTGCAGATTATTGTGATATTTGACGCCACTCGTCTTCCCTTTTACATTTATTGTAATAATCAGAGATTCCTATAACATTCTGTTATTTTCATAAAGTTGGACAAGTTCACGCAAATAACACCCGTCCGTCCACACAGAATGCAAGGCTCGCACTGAGGCGGCGTTCGCAACGATCGTATCGTCGGTCTCCGCACGTACAGGCGTAAATGACAAATAATCTAAAATCGAGTTACGCCGTAATTTCACAGATTTTTTTGTAGTCTCTTACTTCACGAAGTGACGTAGCTATATATCAGTTCGCTGATAAGAATAAAAATTTTCAGAAAATTTCCTAAGTTATGAAGTTCCGAAAACAATTTTTACGTACCGGCTTAAATAGATTTACGCCTCTGCGTTAAAACTGGTTCTACAACACTTTAGTCTAACAAAAAGAAACAGCAACCTTCAGGCTGAAAAATCAGTATGTCACTTTCAATCTCATTTATTGGTGATTTTCGTTTTCTAGCTCTCCTGTAAAATTTGTAAAATAGGTACGTGCGGAGACCAACGGTATGAACGCGAATGCTCACTGTTAGCATACACGTCCATACAGCCCGAGGCGTGCGAGACGAACCATTCGCGACGCGAACCTCGCGATGTCTGTATGCGCCTTAAACCTTTTAACACAAATATTATCGTCCAGGTTGATAACTCGGCACCACAGACACTTGTGAACATTATTTGGTCCTTGCAAAGAATAACATGAAGATGAACAAAAACAGTTCCTAAACTTGATCTGATATCCCAGCTTCCTCAATTGACGAGATGTGTCACCTCAGTGACCAGAAGCACGATAAATAGAAATATCTATCTTCTGGAGGAATCTTGTCATCCATCAGATATTAGCAATTTGATATTAAGTCAAGTAGCTTTCACGTCTGTCCGTCAACTACATGAAAATTCAAGAAGACGTGATATTACTCGATCACTTCTGTAATATAAACACGAGTGAATTATAAATACACAACCCAAATACTTTATTTATCGCAAGTTTCAGAGAAAACAATATATATTGGTCAAAATAATTTCATTGTATAACAAATAATATATAATATAACTGTAAGCTCAAGTAGAAAGAAACACGTCGCCATCAGCTGAAAATTTTAAATTAGCCTTTCATTCCTATCATAACAAAATAATTATTTTCAAGTTGTGTCTGCTATACGACATATACAATAGCTAAAGATGTAGGTATAGATATTATATTTTGTTCTTGTAAAAAAACATGTAAAGTTAGCTGTTGTGTTGTTTTTTTAAAGGTTTACTTTTAATTGGTTTTTATATTTATAGAAAACCTGTGTACCGGTACCGCGCTATTGGAAGGTACACTTTTCATAGTTGAGTAGTCCAAAAGCCCCTGATCTTTCTTCCTACCGATCTTATCCTTGAATCTACCGAATTTTAGCGACACGATTTCGTGCTTTTTGGTTTGGCAGCACTGGTTACATTCATCCTTTGAGATGGCAATGTACACGTGTGAACGTGACAATTTTCGATTTTCTACTTGACTATTTGCATTAAAGTACAAAATAATAAATATTACCAAAGGTCTGTAGTAGAACAAACATAATTTGACATGAAGTATCAATTAGTTTGACAATGCTTGACCCCAAGTCAAATATAACAATGAAAAAATCAAGTCAAGCGTTACCGTATCAAGTAATTTTATTTTCAAGTCAGCTAGTTTATGTGAATGAAAATATCAAGCTACTTGGCTTGATGAATCCATAGTAGGGCAGTGATGACCTCTACAGGCGTTTCGTTGAAGAGGGAAGGTTGCTAACAGAATTTTGAAAAGTGAAATCGTCCGCAAACATGCACATTCGACTTGAAATGCATCATAGGAAAAACTAACAGGTACAGTCACCGGTCCTTGAGGAACGCTCAGATTGGGAGAGAGACAGCACCCATCTGCTGAGCCTTTCTGAAGACTTCTAGATGCCTGGTATCATAGATATTGTATAAGACTCGTCATATATGCCGCAATAGTAGTTTTATAATAAATTAAAAATACCTTTAAGCATAGGGACATATGACAAAAAAATGTGTAGGAAAGAAAAAAAATAACAGCATTTAAAGAACAAAAACACGCACACAAATAAGGAGACAATGAACCATAAAACACAAGACCAACTAAAAAGTATAACATTCAAAATAGGAGGATAATTAAAAGTTAGGAAATAAAATGCTGAATATATTCAGAGAACCGGTATCAAAAACAGCAAAAATCTACACAAGTTGAAGTATTAGTTTAGAACCCTCACTGCACAAGATACTTAGTTACTGAGTAACCGCACTTCTTTGGTTGTAGACTTCAACTCGTCTTTGAACCTATGTCATCCCTATGGTGCAAACAAATGCTGGTGATCTTTCAAACGTTGTCACTGGATGCGAAATTAGGCTTGGGTTTGATTTAGTGCTATAGCTGATGTTGTCGATGTCTTGGAGAAACTGGCTCCTATGAGTAACAGTACAGAGGACGCCATATACAGGGTGTAAAGTTAGTAATAGATCAACTGAAGTCAGGTGATAGAGGGCCTCAAAAGCTATCGAATCAACCCCTTATATGTGTGTTCCGAAATTTCATCGTTCAGGAGATATTTGCAATTTTGTGAAATTTTGAAAAAAAAAACGGGATAACGAACTTTCAATCGCAATTGCAACTAAACCATTAGGTTTAGGGCTGTTATTTTTTTTTTGAGATGAGCTAAATGGTTACTTTTAGCAATGCTTATGTCACTTTTTGACAAAGCTAATTAGAAGTCAACGCACA
The DNA here is from genome assembly GCA_963669975.1 of Acanthoscelides obtectus. Taxonomy (NCBI): domain Eukaryota; kingdom Metazoa; phylum Arthropoda; class Insecta; order Coleoptera; family Chrysomelidae; genus Acanthoscelides; species Acanthoscelides obtectus. The sequence continues at coordinate 77,456,744 of CAVLJG010000005.1, forward strand.
AAATCTTGAATTCATTTTTTTGTGAAAAATCTCTTCAATCCCTCAACTTAAAAATAAATTGAGGTTGTACTTCATTATTCATTTTATTGTAAAGACTATTTCAATCCATGTAGAATAAACCCTGAGAATTATGATATGTGCCTTACTTTAAAAAATCTGTATGTTTGACACAGGTTAGTATCTATACATGTAAGCAAGAAATTCTATTTTACGAGCTACAGTTCAAACGACTTGATGGATTTTAACATCAGGTACTGTTAGATTCGTACTTTTTACGCAAATAGCCAAATCAGCTTAATGAGCTTGGGCATTCAACTGGCCATTCCAGGTGCGGGAGCGTTTAATCTTTGGTGGGACCAAAATTACTAAGTCAGGCAAGGTTGCAGCGCAGGATTTATGTCTAACGTTTGGCATCTGAGTAGAATCATGTCATATTCTCCGCGAGCTTATGCAGAAATGCATTACTATTATGGTGCTGCCCTAGGAAATGCTCGAGCAGCTGCTTGGATGTATCGGGAGAATGTGGTTCGAAAAGGGAAACCACAACCGGCGGTATTTCCCTACTACCACGTTTTCCTACACGTCCATAATGCATATATGTAGGGTCGCATACCAGGCACTCATTGTCAGCTAGGAGCGCCAAGGATACACCCAGAAAAAATAGAAGATATAATAAAAGCAGCCGAGAGAGATCCCTCTAAAAGCTCCAGAGCCATTGCCCGAAGCAGAAACATATCCCATACTACGGTCAGAGAACATGCATCCTTACCACGTACAAAAAGTACAAGACCTGCTTGTGAGAATATGTTTAGAAGGTGCGAAGAGGATGAAACTTTTTTCGACGACATCTTATGGACAGATGAATCCAACCTTAACCGAAATGGAATATTCAACATGCAAAATTTCCGTTCATGGAGCGTGGAAAATCCACACACTATTCGCCGACACAGCTTCCAACGTCAGTTGGGCGTTAATTTATGGCTTAATTGGACCATATGAATTGCCCGCCAGGTTGAATGGTCAGCCATATCTTGCTTTTCTACAAGGCAGTTTGCATGAGCAGCCAGAGGATGTACCTTTGGACATTCCAAGCTTCATGTATTTTCAATGGGATGGTGCCCCATGCCACTTTGCACGGGATGTACGGCATTACTTAGACCTTAGACAGTGCCTTTCCTAGGCGTTGGATAGGTAGAGGGGGACCCATACGATGGCCTCCAAGGTTACCCGATTTAAGTCCTCTACATTTTTTATATAGAGGTTTTATAAGGGAATAATCTATACATCTGAATATACAAATGTCAACCAACTGCGCCAGAAAATTGATGGAGCAAGAATAAAAATTATGGAAAACGCAAATTCATTTCAAAGACTGAAGGACAATTTTCTCAGAAGGTGTCGCTTGTGTATAGAAAATAATGGAGGCCATTTCCAACATGTTCTTTGAAAGTTAGTTAAATCAAATTATCTTCCACATTTGTCGGTAAATCGCCAGAAAGAGCGGCTAAACACAATACTGTACTGTACCTGTAGGTGGTAGGGATTATATTGCGTTTGTTACGTTTATCGCATTACAACAACGAATGTGACATGATACACTCATCGTAGCAACCTGAAATTTCCAGGGTTTATTCCTCAAGGATTAAAATAGTTTTAACAATAAAATGAATAATGAAATACAACCTCAATTTTTGTACCGCCCTCTAAAGTTGAGGGCTGCAAGAGATTTTTAAAAAAAAAATGAATTTAACATTTGTTGCGTTGATTTCTAATAAGCTCTGTTAAAAAGTGACATAACCATTGCTAAAACTAACCATTTACAATTTTGGACCACATATATAGGGGTTGATTCGATAGCTTTTGAGGGCGCTCTATCACCTGACTTCCATTGATCCACTACTATAATTTCACGCTGTATAAATGAATATACAGGGGAGCGTCAACAGGTTAAATAGAAAAACGTATCTTAATGTTTAATATAAGTCCTAAAATACGACAGAATGAACATTCTGGATGCAGTGCATCCTGGTCAAAAATTTATGATAAGATTTGGTAGATGTGAATATGCCATTGCATTTCCTGCTCGGTGTATGATTGGAGCTTCCATTGGAGAGAAAGATGTGACAGCTGATCAAAAGCTTCTGTAGCGTCATGAGCAATAATGTGTGATTTACCAATGAGACTGAATAAGATTATCATCCTAGGAGAACCCCAGTTGATCGCTGACCACTACCGTTACTACTACCACTGCTACTACGACTTCTACTACTACAACTACTACTATTGTTTGAATAATATCGTTTGAGGAAAGCAGCGTCACAGCTCTATGTATTTTTTATTCAATATCCATTTGAGTCGAATATTTCATTGGCAAATGTAAGTGAAATAAGAAATAATGTACATATAATAATGGAGTAGCTTCAAACAAAACCTAAGTGAAATAAGAAATAATTTACATATAATAATGGAGTAGCTTGAGACAAAACCTGCATTAACAGTTTATTTATTTACTAACTTCAAATCATGGATAGTGGTGAATTCAAGTGTATACGCCAATAATATTGGAAAACACCAGAATAATCCACGCATTCATTTCTTCTGTATGATAAAATTAACCCACACGATTGCACGGTTTCTATTGTAACTCACCATCGTCATGGCAACGCAAACAGTCGCCCTATTACAATTGCACCTGAACAACGAATCAATCATTCTAAAACCATGAAATGCGAAACTACTTGCCCTTACCCTTTTCCACATCTCATATCAGTCCTATGACCTAGATCCGTTTGCATCTTTTAAATACGCCGACGTTTCGACCGTTGAAGAAAACTATCATCATAGTCACTAGGGTACAACTTAGACACAAAAATGCAATGTTGGACGAATGCGTTTAGGAGGAACAGTCATAAAAGCGCCTTTACCATGGGGGAGATGGTAGTTCGCTACGGTAGTAACCGGCATGTATCGCGTTGGCCGAGTTTTGGAAACAACGCTCGAGCGACCGAAACCGACGCGACGTTTCGATGGGAAGGCCTGTGGCGTACTGGCGGAAAAAGGGAACGGAAAATCGGAAAACTCGACAGCTCCGCCGCCGGCGCAACGACAACACCCCTTTCTATGTAGTGAAGCTTTTGAGAACCGCATAGCTTGCCGGACACTGTCCATTATTTATTAAGCTCGTGATGATGAAACAGTCTCTGGACTTAGCCTTAACCTACTGTGTGGCTAAAGTAGAGGACGGTTTTTGTCTCCGTGCCTGAGCGCGTATTTTAATCATCTTAATTTTTTTCTCATACACACCGAAGAAAGTGATCACGCGATTTTTCGAATATCAATAAAAGAAGTAATACCAAAAAGGCATACCGTAGCGTCAAGTACGAAAATTTGTCACAGCAGTGTTTCTATTTACTATATACACGGTGTCCGTGTGTGTCCGAGTTGGAACTTAACACGGCGTATACATATATCAAAGTCTCGATATATATATATATATATATGAGCGGTAGTCATTGCCAAAGCCAAACCGGTACGGTAAGACCGATTGTGGCTTCTGGTGAATCAGCCACACTAGCCTTATCTTCATTGATTGCAGATATTCTAAAGTCAGCTCACATCAAAGGAGAATACTTTATAAAAGACTCTTTTGATGTTTGTCAACAATTTAATAGGTTTCAAATACCCCCTGATCATGTTATTGCGAGTCTAGATGTAGTTTCACTGTTCAGCAATGTGTATTTAGAAGCTTGCATCAGATCCATCAACAAAAATTGGGATCTAATTTGCCAACACAGCAACCTAACTCTGGATTCTTTCATCAACATTGTAGAGTACCTTTTCCAGAACAACTATTTTACCTTTAATAACAAAGTGTCTTCACAACCACATGGCTACCCCATGTGCTCTGTTTTATCTCCAATTTTGGCAGAATATGTAATGGATGACCTGCTTGATGTTGTTATTCAAGTATTGCCATACGATCTAATTTTCATAAAAAAAGTATGTGGACGATATAATCGTTTGTCTTCCTTTTGATAGGGTGGATGATATTGTTGAGGTTTTTAACAGTTATGATCCCTACATCCAGTTCACCATCGAAAAAGAAGATAACAATCAATCTGTTCCCTTTTTGGATGCAAGATTGATTCGTACAAATGACAATATATTACTGGTAGACTGGTACAGGAAACAAATTTCCTCCGGAAGGTTCCTGAACTTCGGGTCTTACCATGAACTTAAAATAAAAATAAACTTGGTGAAACAAGTGAAAAACAGGATTATAAAAATCTCTGACAGTACTTTCCGTCTTTCCAATTTAAGGAAACTTTCAGTCTTATTTATCAATAATGGCTATCCTAAGTATTTGGTTAACAGAATCTTGTTCAGCTCTCCTCCAAATATTTTGCCAATGACTAATAAAAATAGTGAAAATGACAACACTGGTCAGTCCATCCAGACACCCATTACTTCTCCAACTAATGAAAACAACAGCACTACAGTGGTTACTCCTATTCCCAGAGTTAATTATGTTGTTTTGCCATGCATCAAAGAACTAACACCAAAATTGATCAGGCTGTATAATTCCTTTAATTGTCGTTTTGCTTGTAAATCAGTACTCACAGTCAACAGTTTGTTGTCCAAAATGAAGGATAAGGTTCAGTTGCTTGATTCAACCAATACTGTCTATCGTATTAATTGCAACAACTGTAATATAGTGTATATAGGCCAAAGTTCTAGGTCGCTTAAAGGCCGGATAACTTCAAACAAAAGTGACGCCAGATTACATCCAGAGAGATGTGCTTTGGCATCGCATATTAACAACACAGGTCACTCCATGAATTATGGCAGTGTTGAGGTTCTTGATAAAGAAAAAAGACTCTCAAAACGTTTATTTTTAGAAATGTCCTACATTTTCATGACAGATCATTGCATGAATAAAAAGGCTGATGTCAAGCAGCTCAGTGTCATTTATTGCTACCTGTTGAATTGTGAAACGCTAGAACGTCTACATATCCAAATTGAACCAACATCTTCACAAAATTAGAATATTTTTTCTCATTCACATTTTTAATATAAACTCACAAAACCCATCTTTTCAAAGTTATATCAATATCGCACATTCTTACACTCATATGAGCTACACAAAAAAATTCAAAGACAAGTTAATTCAGCATTTTAGTAATTTTGGGTGGAGGTTTACCGAGCGTTCCTCGTATACTTCATACCCAAAACTGGACAGAGAGGTCTACATTTCCACGGTCCGTCGCGTCAATCACTTGTCATCTGTCGACGCTTTATCTTTCCGTGCCGTCCCCCTCTCCATTTGTTGCGAGTACAGAAGGTCAATCTGCATTCCGATTGTTTCAACAAAATGTCGTCTCACATGTAATATTTTTAACTTGTTCGGGTAGATTGATATTTTTCACATTTAACGAAGGTATCTGTCGTTTTACAACAAACCCAATGTCCCCGTCCTTTTGTTTTTATACTGATTACAATTTCGATCTTTTCTACGTTCGTTCTGAAAGACCTTGTGGCTGCAACCTCACCGACGAGTAAGTTGTCTGACAATTTAAATCTCTCCTGTTTTCTTTACTAGCATCACAATTGTGTTTTCAGAATACTGATGAAGGCTCCATAGAGAATGCCGAAAGCTTGATTTTATCGTCAAAAGAGTCAACTTAAGCCTACGAGTTTTGCCAATTTTCCCAATTAATAATTAATTGTATATATATATATATATATATATATATATATATTATTCATAGTTAATTGTCTAAACTGTTAGGAGAAGATATCCTTTAATTTCTTTGGGTATAAGGCAAAGTATTGCAAAGTTACACTCTTATAACTTAAACTCTCAAGCTTTCGAAGATCTATGTCTTCATCGTCTGGAGCTGGAAACAGTTATTAACAATAGCAACAAATAGCAATTAGGAGAAAAATATTTACTTACTGTCGGCGAGATTGTTGCTAAAATTGTTTTTAAAACAACAGTGAAGGGAACACATAGTCGACGAATAAAGAATTGGACTGATGAGGTTCGATTAGGACGGAATTATTTTATTATTGAATGGCAAGGTTTTTTTAAACTAAGCGTTGACTGATTTTGGAAGAAATTTGGAGATTTTAAAACTATCAACTATTGAAAATTCCCTCGAGATATCATCTTTTTTCCACTGATAACCTCCACATTATCCAACACGTGCCGGCCGACTGACATTCTACAGTGGAGTGTGAAGTGTGACATTGAAAATTATTGGAATGTCACCCATTATGTCGTTCTGTGAAGTGTATTGCCTAATAGTAGGGCGTTTTGTAATATACAGGGTAGGGTGACTTCGAAGTTGAGTCATTTATTTTAACAGTGAGTAGATCTGATCAAAAGAAATGTTTTTTTCCTTTACCATTTTTCTGGTAAAATTAAAGTAACAAAGTTATAGCCCTTTGGAAGTTTGAGTACCGCCCTGTCTCAATAATATCATGTGCTCGTGTTTGGCAACAACGGATATAATCCGCCTTATCGGTTCATCGCATCGGAAACAAAAAAGCGAAGGAATTTGGAACGATGTTTTTACAATTATGTTATTCAGTTCAGTTATACATACAGTCAGTGTCAGTCGCGTGTGAATAGTGTCTGTTGCGTGGCTCAAACGAAATAAAAAATGGCACATGTTTATGCGGATCGGTTTCCCAATCGAGTGCAACCAACCCCTCGTGCCTTTGTTAATGTATACAACGGGCTCGTGAATCAGGTGACTTAAGACCTCACAGGGGACCTCACGATCAAATACAGGTCCGCACTGAAATACTTGTCGGGAGGATACTTTATAAAACAAGGTAAACATTTTTTTTTAATTTTTTTTTATTTTTACACACATATTTTGGTTTATCTTCCTTCTACAATCATTATCTGAAAATGAATGACTCAACTTCAAAGTCACCCTGTATAGTGCAAGAGGTTGGGCTATTGTTGACCAATGAAGTACGAAGACATTTTCAAAACCTGATAGAAGTTGCTTTGGAAAGAGTGTGATTTGGATGTTATCATATTCACACTTGAGGACAAAATACTTTGAGCAATTTTAATTTTGATATTATTAAGATAGTGAAAAATTATTTTGTGTAGATTGAGCGATTATTGGGACAAATCGATGTTGGGGGAGATGTGTTGCTTTTCCAATTTTGGCAGTTCAGCAAATATGCGTAGACGACGCTAAGTTGATTGACATCAGCTTTTTTGTTCATGCAATTGTCTGTCATAAAGATATGTGACATTTCCAAAAACAGGCGTTTTTATACACGATTTTCTCTATCCAGCACCTTGATATCATTGTATCCCATTTGAAATCTCCAAATTTCTTCCAAAATCAATCAACGCTTAGTTTAAAAAAAAACCTTTCAAAATGATTTGCCATTTAATAATAGAGTAATTCCGTCCTAATCGAACCTCATCAGTCCAGTTTTTTATTCGTCGACTATGTGTTCCCTTCACTGTTGTTTTAAAAACAATTTCAGCAACAATCTCGCCGACTTAGTAAGTAAATATTTTTCTCCTAATTGCTATTTGTTGCTATTGTTAATAATTGTTTCCAGCTCCAGACGATGAAGACAGATCTCCGAAAGCTTGAATTTTTAAGTCATAAAAGTCTACTTTTGCAATACTTTGCCTTCTACCCAAAGAAATTAAAGGATACATATATATATATATATAGTTGCATATGTTTTGTGAAGCCCAGTAGTCTGTAGCTTTCATCTCTGAGAAGAAAGTTGATTGAATAGCAAGATCATATCTGAGAGATATTTGCTGTGTGAGAAAATCATTACTGAATATACTGTCACTGAAGTAGATGAAAGGAATCAAATTTGAGACAAGCGCCTAATTTAACACAGTGGTGTAACTTTGTATTTTTGTAGCTCTATCTTCTAGTAATACCAAAAAGTTGTGAACTAAAGCGCAGTAGCATTCTACATGTGTTTACAGTTCAGTTTTGCACATGGCTTGTTGTGGCATCACAACCTTTTACTTTTTGAGAGTTAATAATATTTTTAATAGTGCGGGAAAAGTGATTACTAAAATTAAGGCAAGTTACTTAGAACAGTTGTCTGATATAAATTTAGTAGTTTAAAAACACCTTATCTATTTTCTTTTACAATATTGTGATTTTATTAGGTGTATAACCTAAATATGCTTGTGTAACGTTTTTGACGGAAATTATTAATTTGAGATACCCAAGTGTTCCTAGTTTGAGACTCTCAAATTAGGGCCCTGTATCATGCAGATGCCCGGAAACACAAAAAGTGGAACCTAAATGACATGACAAAGTCCGTCAAAGCTGTAAAGAATAAGGAGATGGGATATTTAAAAACCTTAGAAGGATTCATATAGATACCTTCCGGTCCCCATCCAGGTCAAGTTCAGAATGCATCGGAAGCCTTAAGTTAGATGGTTTATCTTCAGACGAAAGCGGTGAAAGCGTTGCTGAATGTTTATTTATTTTGTACTGATCGATTTTCTGAAGATAAGAAGGGTAAAAGATGGGCAAAATGCAGCCATTGTAGTAGGTGGGAACATGAAGAGTATGAAGAGATTACCAATAAAATTTTCATTCGCACTTTCTGCAAAGGAAAGGAATTTTTTCAATAATATCTCAAATTTTTGGAACCAGCTGTAAATTCACAAGTTTATTCAAAAACATACGATAGTTTAAAAGAACAAGCACTTTATTTTTCGTTTTAAAAAAATTATCTCAAATTTGGATCCTTTCCTCTACGAGCTCCGTCCAGCTTCAGTTGGCCCACTTGGTAAATTTGCAATTATTGGCATATTTTTTTTTGTCGATCGGTTTGGCATTGGAAGTTATCCATTTGCCACAGATGTGCGTTACTTCTATGTATTGATATAAAGTTTAATTGTGAGCTAAACGTTCATTTTGATTCTTTGGAAGAATTTTACCAAGCAATCTAGGATTTGCTTGTCACCTATGCTTAAAAGGGAGCTTATATTGGTGGGGAGTTGATATTTGGATTTCAGTATATCAATAAGAACTATGCGTTCTTGATTGTATTTTCCGCAAGCAAAAATAATATGATTTAGATCTGCAATTGATGCACTATCGCAATCGCATACATAAGTATCCAGAATGCCTATCCTATTGAGATGAGCAGGAAATCTTCCATGGTTTAGCTTCAAACGAGTGATGGTGACTGAATAATGTCTATTTACATTATACTCAAAAATATGTGGTATTTTTGAAGGCAATGTAGGATGGATGAATGAATAATGGTTATTAGATGATTCAGCAAAATGATTTCAGTGCACTTCCCATTTTTTTCTTATTTCCTTCTTTCCAGAGTTGACTACATCATAGTATTCGAGTTTGTTATTGGTAAAATTTGTTAGATTGTTTGCCTGCTTTGCTAAGATATCCACAGCCATGTTTCCGGTTATCCCAGCATGACCCTTTACCCATACAAAAAGAATTATCTGACCTCTTGTGTTTAAGTCATAGAGGAACTTTTTGATTTTACAGATGCTGATTGATTTTGAAAAGCTACGAAATGATAAATTGCTCACTGCCCTTAGAGCTGAGGAAGAGTCAGACATTATTAAAGCATTATGCTGTTGCGGTTGTTCAATCAACCATTGCAACGCAGCTTCTATAGCGTAAACCTCTGCAGTGAATACGGAGCACAAATCGTTCAGTCTATACTGTAGATTTACATTGCTCTGGATATGAACTGCACATCCTGTTCCGTTTTTCGTTTTTGAACCATCAATGTATTTTTTTAGATAGCTGCCATATTGATCTAAAGTTGAAAGAAGTGAGGCTCGATTAGATGAGGGGTTGTCGGAGTAGGCAGGAAAGAGCACAGTTGGTTTGAACACCATTGTTTGAAAATTTTGTTCGAAAATAGGTTCTCTATTGTGAGAAGTTATTTCACTTATCATTTCATTAAATGTGGAGTATGCCTCAACAAATGGGGAGTCATTCTTTTTTGACCAAAATTTATTAGTTAAATTTTCTATGAATAAAATAAAGATGTTTTTATTTAAAAAATGGTTGGAATGAAAATATTTTAACGAAATTATTTTCTTATAAGATAGATGCAGTCTTCTCAGTCTCAGGGGTGGTTCCTGTGCTTCTGCCAAAATTGCATCTGTGGGAGATGATTTCATAGCACCTATACATATTCTCATGGCACAATATTGTATCCTATCAATTTTTTTCAAATGTGAGTTTGCTGCTGAACTTTATAACACAGAACCATAGTCAATGATTGAGCGTATATATGCCTTGTAGAATAGGAGCGAAGTTTGTGCATCTGCGCCCCACTTGGTTTTAGTGGTACACTTCAATAGGTTAATTCCCCGTTCGCACTTTCTTTGGATGTGGCTGATATGTTCGTTCCGTAGAAGTCTGTTATCTAGGACTACACCTAGATATTTGTATGACTTCTTTATCGGTATATCAGTTCCACATAACATTATATTTGGAAGGGTTTGCACTCTATGTCTTGTAAAAAACATGACTGCGGATTTTTCTGGGGATATTGTCATAGAGTGATCACTAAACCACATTTTAAGGCAATAGAGGATGTGTTTAAGCTCTTTGATGCATTGGCTATAATTGTTTTGTATCGTATAGAATCAGAAGTCGTCAACATATTGGATGCACTTTACATCTGGATTAAAAAAATTGTGCATAGGTATATGTGTTGAATAGGATAGGACTAAGAACCGCCCCTTGAGGAAGACCATTATAAATTTCCCGTGGGCCATGCAACATATTATTCGGGTCTCTAATGAATATTCTCCGATTCCTGGAAAACTCCACAATGTTTTGGGCAATCAATGGATTAATATTAAGAGATACAATTTTTTCAACAAGTATGTTCAAATCAACTGTTTCATAAGCACTTTTTATGTCAATGAAAAGACATATGCATTTTTCGAGAACGGACACTGTACGTCTGTGACTAATTGTGCTACTGCTTCAAGTGTTCCGACTCCTCGTCTCGCTCCATATTGTGTGATGGGCAGTTTATTATTATATTCAAGATACCATTGTAATCTGGCCTTGACCATTCTTTCGTATGATTTTATAATACATGACATTAATGAGATGGGTCTGTATGATGAGGGAAAATTTGGGTCTTTATGAGGTTTTAAAATTAAGGTAATTACAATTTCTTTGAGTTCGTTAGGAATACCACCACAATGCCACCATTTATTATATATATTTAGCAAATATATTTTAGCGTTCAGAGGTAAATTCTCTAGCATGTTATAAGTGACACTATCTATTCCTGGAGCTGTATTTTTATGTTTTTGTAGGGCTGCTTCAAATTCTGCTAATGAAAGGTCATTAACAGGAAAATTACTCATTAAGTTGGTGTTGCCTGCTGGAGGTGTAAAGTTCATTACTGTAGCAGGTGCAAAAAAGTTCAGTAAGCTATCTATCATTTCCTCAGTAAAATTATAACTTGAGTTGCAGTATTTTTTGTTGTTCATTTTTCTAACAAAATTCCAAATTTTTGTTATAGGTGTATTTTTATTTAGGGTATTTAAAAAATTTTTCCAGCTATCTCTGCATTTTTTGGTAAAGAGTAACTTAGTTTGGGATTCGGCTTGTTTGTACTTTAAAAAAATTTCCCAATTTGACTGATTTTTGTACTGATAAAGAGCCGACTTTCTCTTAGCAACCATCTGAGAACAATCTGTATCCCACCATAAAGGTTTAGGAGTATTTATAATCAAGGGTTGGTTAACTTTTATCGAAGAATTGGCAGCGTTATTAAGGATAGTGATAAAATGTTTTATATTAATTTCTTCACATTAGATTGGATATCAAAATCATTTTGTATTATCTGTGAAAACAGAGGCCAGTCAGCGCATTTGGTATTCCATTTGGTGGAAGGTTGAAGGCACTGCGGCACGTAATCACAGTTAAACGATATAAAAATTGGGAAGTGATCTGAGCCCATACTGTCGCTAATCGTATTCCATCGTACTTTACCTACCAATTGGGGAGTTGTTAAGGAAAGGTCAACGGCTGATCTATTTTCGGAGGGTCTGGTTACTCTCGTGGGACAACCATCATTTAAAACTATTAAATTGTAAGTGTTGAGTGCGTGTATTAATTGCTTACCATTGTTTTGATCTTGTGCTGATCCCCATAAGGAGTCATGGCAATTAAAATCTCCGCAAAAGAGCGTACTGTTTAGAAACTGAGAGAAAATATTTTCCCAGTCTTTTGCGGAAACATTTTTGTTGGGTGGCTTATATAAGGAAACTATAGTTATGTTAATTTGTTCGACAAAAATAGCACATATTTCAATAGAGCTGTTGCAGGGTGGAGTAATATTGATAGGTCTAAAACGTGAACTTTTTGCAGTAAGGATAGCTACACCTCCTTTACTGTCCTGTCTATTTTTTTTGTATGCAATTGAAACCTTTTAAATTGATAGCAGCGTTAAGCTTGATCCATGTTTCAGAAAGTACAGCAATATCGATTTTTTCTGTGGAAATAATATTAATAAGATCAGCTTTTCTTTTATTTAAGAGGATATTCCATTGCAATATATTCAATTTCTTAGTAGGTTGAGTCATTGTCATTTTCATTGTCACTAATAACCATTACATCTGATGAATTTTCATTTTCAAAGATCGATTCAATTTGTTCTCTGATTTTTTGTTCTACGGGTAAATTAGGTTCAGTATCATACGTATTGAAAATGGATTTTACAAGGCTGGATATTTCATTTATAATTTTTTCTTTATAATCAATGAAATCTTGTCGATGTGGATTAGGGATGATTGATGAGTTATTTTTTGGTTTGGGTGGTAGGCATTTTTTTTCGTTAGATGTGGGTGTGGTTGGTGGGGAAGAAAATTTACGTTTTTTATTAGAAACTTGTGTTTTTTGTTTATGGAACATATAAGTTGGAGCTGAATTTTGTGTTTCTGATTGAGTCTGAGGTAAAGGTGGAAAATTTTGAGAATCGTTTAAAATTGCAAAACGATTGTTTGTCACGATTTTGGAGTAAGAAGGGCTGTTAACTAAATTTTCAGCGTCTTTGAAGGAAATGTTTCGCGTAGCCATTTCTTTTTTATGATGTATTGTTTAGTGTACATAGGGCATTTTTTAGATATTGCTGTATGCTCCGATTTTTGGCAAAAGATGCAAGAATTACCAGGGCAGTCTGCATTGTCTACGTGAACTGTACTGCATTGTTGACATTTTTGTTCTCGAGATTTGCATAATTTTATTGTGTGTCCATATCTTAAGCATTTATAGCATTTGACCACGTTATGTATATATGGTTCAACAGCAAAATAACTGAGAGTAATTCTTATTTTATTTGGTATTGTATTACCTTCGAATGTAATGTGCCATCAGTGTCTGCAACTCCCCTTTTCATCCTTTTAACCTCGACGACCTTACTATTTTCGCATTCTATGTGTTTTAGGAGATATTCTTCCGAGAAAAAAGTGTCTACCATTTTTACTACGCCTCTGCGATGATTGAAAAAGGTGGGAATGTATGCGATCAATTGATTTTTTTTTATAATTGCATGATTGATAAGTGAGCTCGCTATTTCGTATGATTTAAATACCACTTTTACCCTGTTAACACCTACTGAAGTTATGTCTTGTATGTCGTGTTTAAATGTATCGTTATTTAACAGAAAATAACCTATTCTCATGGGAAATAGACGTCCAAAATTTTTATGCAAATGTTCTACATAAACGTAGTATGGACCAGAATTTTTACAAATGTATTTATTAAGTAGGTTGAATGTATTTATGTCTTTTATACTATCATCATTTGTGTTGATGGAGCTGCTGGGTGGTCCAGGGCCACCCGAATCGATAGACATTCCTTAGATCAAAACAATTGTTATGAGAAAAAAAAATATTAACCGTATATATATAGATATTAGATTTAATAAAGTGAGATGTGGATTAGCAAAATTACTTATCTGTTTAAGTCACTGGGAATCGATTTCGCGCACGAACCGTACACGTTAACGTACGTACCGTGATTGAATTATTGGCATATATTGACGATCATTTAATCCGATAGGAGCATAATTCTTAATTTTTATTTTGCAAACAGCATATTATCATTCTATTACACAAAAGACTAAACTAATTACTCGTATAACACTTGGAGCTGACTAGAGCGAAAAAAGGGGAAACAACAAAATTTGTGATTTTTATCTCTAAGAAATAAGAATTCCTAACCCATTTTACCACTGAGTAACATAGCCTTTATCTTTAATGACAGCTTCAATTCGTCGAGGCAAAGTCCTCGTATTTATTAAGACCTGATACTCATCTGGAGTGAAATTATCCCAAATGTTCTGCAGTTTTTCCTTGAGTTCTTGCACAGTCCTGCCAGGATTGGCTCGCAGCCTCTTTTTCATGATGTGCCATAAGGTCTCGATGGGTGAAAGGTCCGGACTACTAGAAATCCATTCTCGGAGTGGTACTTCATGGTATAAAAGCCATTTCATGGTTTTTTTAGAAGTACGGCAGCACCGTCTTGCTGAAGATGAAGTCATTTCCAGAGATTCTGCTCTGCTCCAAAGTAGGCAACAAAAATTTCTCTAGGATGCCTAAATAGTTATCTGATTTAACAATGCCATTGATAAAATGTAATTTGCCGACTTTGAAGCCCAGACCATTACTGAAGATGAAAATCTAACTTCGCGCTTGAGACAATCAGGATGACAAGTTTCATGTTTTTGGCGAATAACTCTGCTCCGACTATCACCGACGCAAAGTTGGGATCGTGACTCGTCACTCCAGTGCACAAGATTCCACCTCTCCATATCCCAATGTCGATGGTTTTTAGCCCATTTAACCTGTTTTGCTTCTGCTTCAGGGTCAATAATGGTTTTTCTTTAGCTTGCTCCAAAGGAAACAATAATTATCTCTTGTTGCTTATGATTGAACTCGTGAAACTTATCTTGTAAGTACCATAACCTAGTTTTCTTGCTTCTGAATGACACGTAGACCTGCAAACACGTCTTCCAACAGCTTCACTCCAGAGTACACTCAACTCTCCGTAGTTAGCACGTCTATTAGACTTGGCAATTCTTCCCAAAGCTCGTCTATCAGGGTCTGTTAATTTGGATTTTTTACATATCTGTGTTTTTGGGCAGTTGAACCATTTGATTCGTAGAATCTTACAATATTTCGAACACTGTATCTAAATAACCCGAGCAATATTCTAATTTCATCGTCTGATTTTCCCGATTTATGCAAATTAATGATAATTGATCGAATATTTTCATCTATCGCCTTTCCTCTGCTCATTTTTGTCAGCAACTACGAGGTACGGCCGCCTGATAAATTAAGTTTCGCTAAAACAAGCGAGCTTCGTTGACAAAGAAGCATTGTTACCACGTCCGTCTTGACAAATCATCGTTAGCAATATTTGTGTATTGAAGTTTTTTTACAGATGTCAATTTTTTATGACACAACATACTCATTGAATCCATATATGTCCTAAATTGCTATAAACAGCATATTTTGTCTTATATCTTACGATAACTTTTATAACTCCTATATTCTAGTGGGTTTTTTTCCGATAAAAGTCAAAAAAATACTACAAATTTTTGTGTGGGCCAACTGAAGCTGGACAGGGCTCGTATATCTATTAGCTGCGCCCAACGGTATGTTGTCCTTTCTGAAAGCAGATTATGTTCAAAGTTATAATTTTTTACGTTTTTCTATGTTTTCAAAAACTTTGAGCAGAATTACGAGAAATCACCACCGCACCCGCGTTGAGTGTAATTTATCATTGTTAGCATGTATATGTCTTGTAATTCGACAGTGTACAGTGAATATAATTATTTATAGGTGTATTTGAGACAAGAATCCAATGGAATAATCAACAAAACATACAACTTATAGCTTAGACTTCCAGTAATGCCATTTCTGAACCAGATTTTACATCACATCGGAGCCAAACATTGATAACTGAAGCCTCATGACGTTTAGACAACACGTACAACCACAAAACGAGTTCACAACGTGTCCATCAGCTAGTAATGAATAAATATATTTTATAAAAACATACATAATGTCACAAAAAACCAATACAATGACAAAAAAATCGACATAATGTCACTTTTCAAGATACGTAATACCCGCGCCGAGTAGTACCTCGTTACGCTAATCACTCGGGTATAGTTGTAGTCACCGTTCTTGGCGGGTCAAAGTAGGACTACCAGTATCCCTTTATATATCTCCATCTCCCTCATACATACACATGCAACCAACCTCTGTTTGTTTGGTAAGCTCAAAGACATACGTTTTTTAGTTGCTTGACTCCGTCTCGAAAATTTTGCCGTTACGTATAAGTGCCCCCCAATCATGTTTGTCAGAGTGACAAATTACTTGACATTGTCATGCAATTTGAGTTGCGCTATTATCAATCTTCAATACAAAATTGTGCAATGCATGGCAATGCGATCGATTGAGAAGGCCGACAGCTCTACTAAATTTAGTATCTCCAGGAAGAGAATGAAAACAGCGGTGCTTGTTACCCACTTTATGCGTACTGGAGAGAGTAGCAGATGCGTTGAAGATTAATCTGCGCGGTGTTCAGCGAACAAAATCAGAAAATAAGGAAGGTTTGCCCATAGTAACACCTGGGAGGAAACTCACAAAATCAAAAAATGCAACACCGATGATGTAAGTGATGCCGCGAAAAAATTAGGAATAATTTCTACAATATGAGAAGTACAGGTCAACATATTAGGACCTCTCCGCCCATGGTACGGAGACTCGATCTGTTTACTTATTTCATATGGCGTTGATGACGTAACCACCAAGAACGGTAACTACAACTATACCCAAGTCTAGTTAAAACTGAGGTTACCACTTACAAGAAACAGAAAAGAGATAAAGATTTGTTATTCTGTATAAGGCAACTCACATTTTGTAATGAACTAAACACTCAGCATCAACTTCGGCCAAAAAAATGACTAGTTTGATATGAAAAACACGAAATCGTCAAACATTAACTTGTGCCAGTTCTGCATTAAATTTGCGAAATAAATTTAATTATAGTTCGAAGCTAGGTAAAACATTGTGGGTTACGTAATCCGATAATTGGTTTGGCTACTATTCGAGCCAACTCCAACCTAATCCAAGCCCAAAATCTGCTTCTATATGAGTGTACACAACTCCAAGCCCGCAGATGACGGATCAATGTTAGCTCCAGGCCACAAGCGGTAACGGTCACATTAAATCTCAGCTGGCTCTAAAAATATTGTGTTTGTTGACAGTAGAAACGAGTTTCCACGCCGCCGTTTTCCTCTCCATCATCAGTGAAGCTGGAGTTATGGAATAGGATCGAAATCCCACTGATGATCTATGGAACATTTCACTGGATCGTTTTATTGGCTTCCATGCAAAAAGGGAATTTCTCGAGTTCCAGGTTTTTTCATGTTTCATGAGTTTTCTTCCAACCTTACGTTCTTGTATCGTACCATAACCAATCTCTTATCATTTGATACGTCTTTCACTGGTTGGAACCCAATATACCTAGTAGACTGCTTCCTGTTGCGATAACAAACAGTTTTGGAACACTTTTTTCTGGATGCGCCAGTACTTGATTGTTCCAGTACTTGATCCGTTTAATTTTACTGTTATACACGTTCGTTTGTGCTGAAGATAATCCTTTATGAACTGACAATAGAGTTACGTGGAAGATGCAGAGTCAAACTACTTGACGCCATTTTTTTGTTGTAACTGAGACTTATTGTTTATCTTTCGAAGACGGATAAAGAATCATTTCAGGTGTTGCCCTTGACCTTACGACAATTAACATTCCTGCAATAACAGCAGAAATTTCAAGCTATCTACTTTGCCCTGGTCCCCTCTATTCATTCTAGTCTTGCTTGTGCTGCATTTTCCGGAAATGCAAAACGAGCTTGCAGATGATATAGAATAAGTTTATATTTGTGGTATCTGTAGAGAACCGGGCTTATAAGCATTCCAGTTTGAGGGACCAGGTAAAATTTCACCCAGGTAAAATTATCACTCATGTCATATACAGGGTGTTATGATAGTCATCATTTAAATGGATGATCGAGGGGATTGAAACAAGCAAAAAGTTTCATATAACATGGGGATCAAAACGGCATTTTTTTAGAGAAAATCGTCTTTAAAGTAAAATAAAATCTGACAACGCCGCAATACCAGACGCAAATTATGACGGAACGCAGTGTAAATAAAGATGGAGTTTGTTATTTTTGGCTCTTAGGTATTATTTCATTATTTGGTAATGTACTCATAAAATGCAAACAATTAAAAAAAACGACTTACCTCTAACTGTCTCAGAGCTTCACCTGGTGTTAGAAAGTTTATTGAACGTATTAAAGAAGTCCACTTATAAATAGGGAACACAATTTTGATACATACATTGGTTTTCTTTTTAAAACCCACACTGCACTTTTCTTGAATTTAAAGAAGGTGTTCCAAATGTCGACCTCCACCTTCCACAAAAGCTCCATTACGACGAACCCAGTTTATTCTTAATGTATGTCCTCGAAGTCGTCCATTTATTATTTCAGCCGCATTCAATTTTTTTTCGCGAAGTTGTGCTTCAGTTGTTATTGGACCAGCCCCATAGACCATCCCTTTAGGTTTTCCCCAATACCAGAAATCCATCGGATTGAGGTCAGGAGATCTTGCTGGCCATTTTCGAGGACCAGGAGCATTTCGACCGATCCAGCGATTTGGATAATTCAAATACTGAATGACTCCTCTAAAAATTAGTGGAGGTGCCCCGTCATGAAGGAACCACAAATTCTGTCTCCGCTGTAATGGCATGTTGTCTAAGTTGTGTTCCAAAAGTTTTGGTAGGTTATTGGCTAGATAGCTAAGATATCCTTCTCCTGACATCCTTGGGGGTAACTCGAAAGGGCCAGTTACCTGATCGCAAGAATTCCCGCCCAAATATTTATTTTAAAACGTTGTTGGAAATTACCTTCACGAATGGCATGAGGATTTTCTTGGGCCCACGTGTGAGTATTATGGAAATTCAATATCTCGTCTCGCGTCAAAGTACAGTCGTCCGTCGCTAGAATGTTTTTAAAAAAATCCGGATTTCAATGTTTTTGTGCAAAAACCACTGACAGAATATTAGTCTGCAAGGATAGTCTTCTGGTAATAAGGCCTGCACTCGTTGAACATGGTAGGGATAAAGCAAATTTTCCCGTAGGATTCTATGGACTATAGTATGCGATAGTCCTACGCGGCGGGCGAATTCCCCGAGTGCTGATATCTGCATTGATTTCCACGATATTTACAATTTGTTCCTCCAGCTCTACAGTAACCTGCCTTCCACGAGTGCGAATATTAGTGGGCTGATCACTTCCTGTATCTCGAAGTCTTTGGTACACTTGCACAAATGTCCTTCTGTCTGGGAGTACCCGTTGGCGAAATCTGTCGCGATAAATTTGAGCAGCAAGATTTGAGTTCTGACGAGCTTTGCCGTAAACTGACAACCTGTCGGCGAACTCTTGATTCGAGAACATTGTAAATAAACGCGACGACGTACGCGAACAAGAACAAAACAACATACTAACCACTGTTACCGTTTGCGATTGATTGCCGGTTCGATAAGAGTGATGAAAAGCCGACGCGCTGTTGTCATGTGTGTATTAAATATTTAATTTATTGAAACTTACTTACTTACTGACTACAAATTTCGGCTTAACTTAGAAAAGCTTAATGCCATTTATTTGTTAATTACCCAATTTAAAAACGTTTTAGATTAGATTATAAAAATTAGTAAGATTGTGTGGTCAATATAAAGCACTTAAAGTTGTAAACTATAAAGTCATTTAAACAAAAATCTATTGACTTTTGGGCCATGGGTCATATTGATTTGTTTTGACCACCCCCCTCTATTACCCATTTCTACTACCATAACGCTTACACCCTGTATTATAGCAAAACATATAGTTAACAGGAGTTAATTCACACCTTTCCTAAGAAGTACATATTTTGAATGTATACAGAAGCAATATATTTTTGTTTTTTAATGGTTATATATAAGCTAAAGTCATCATATGAAACATAATCTATAATATAAAATAGAGGTTTTAATTGATCATTTTATTTTATTGGACTCTGCTTAGAGTTATAATATGATTCATAATATAATAATCATGAAACTGCTTGTAACCAATGCAATGAGTTTTTTAAAATATGCTGTAATTTTAAAAAGTATGTGAAAGCGTTTCACCCAGGTAAATTGCGCATCGTAACATAAGTATTATAAATTTTTCAAAATTTTTTGTTCAATAATATATTAATGGTATCTGTTAGATGATTTGTACAAGAGGTATTCTCTACAAATGATTCGAGTACCCTAAGAGATTTTATTCATTAAAAATCCTCCCTGTTCATATAACATTACTATGGAGGAGGGTAGTCTTGACTGAGTAGCTAAGATGCAAAGTACAAATTATCTGGAAAGCAACCAATGTCCTTCAACAGTAGTATGTCCTAATGAAGAAAATATACGAGGGTGGTCCCAGAAGTACCCGGCCTGACCTAGAGATGGCGATAGTTGTTTGAAAAATATCATTGTATTAGAAAGTATGCAACCTACAAAGCATATGTGTCAAGTTTGAAGACGCCACGTTGTTTAGTATTTGTTTGGCTGCCATCAATACTGAACGTTTTCAGTGAATTTGTGAAAATGGAGAAAATTGGTCATCGTTATGTGGTACAATACTTTTATTTCAAAGGCTTCAGCCCAACCAATATAAAAGCTGAACTGGATTCTACTCTGGGTGAGTCTGCTCCTTCGTTTACAATAGTAAAATATTGGGTCCCAGAGTTTAAACGAGTCCGTATGAGCTGCCTAGACGAGCATCGCAGAGGTCGACCAAATGAGGTAACGACTCCAGAAATGGTGAAGAAAATTCATAAAGCGGCACTGAATGATCGTCGACTGAAAGTACGCGAGCTGGCAGACAAAGTAGGCATTTCAAAAAGTGCGATTCATCGCATATTATCTGAAAATTTGGACATGAGAAAGCTGTGTGCAAGATGGGTGCCGCGATTGCTCACAATCGACCAAAAACAGTGTCGTGAAGATATTTCAATTGAGTGTTTAGCGAAGTTTCACAGCAACAAAGCAGAATTTTTGCGTCGTTTGATAACCATGAATGAAACATGGGTCCATCACTTCACACCCGAGACAAAAGAACAATCAGAACAATGGACTCAAAAGGGACAACCGGCTCCAAAGACCGTTTCATCTGTAGGGAAGATTATGTCGTCGGTTTTTTGAGAAGCGCGTGGGATAATTTTCATTGACTATTTTGCAAAAGGTAGAACTATCAACGGCGAGTATTATTCGAACTTATTGCAACGTTTGAGCGATCAAATCAAGCAAAAACCGCCGCATTTGGTTAAGAATTAAATTAATAATAATTTTCCAAGTTAGACAACAGAACGGTTTTTATTTTTTTACTCAAAAATGGTACATCTAAGGAAAACAATTCGAATGAGACAGTTTGTTTCAAATTGAA
Organism: Acanthoscelides obtectus; assembly: GCA_963669975.1. Taxonomy (NCBI): domain Eukaryota; kingdom Metazoa; phylum Arthropoda; class Insecta; order Coleoptera; family Chrysomelidae; genus Acanthoscelides; species Acanthoscelides obtectus. The sequence continues at coordinate 77,478,317 of CAVLJG010000005.1, forward strand.
CGGGGAATTCAAAAATAATTTTTGTGTGGCAAAAAACTATTGGCGTACCATTTTTTTCTTAAAAAATATCGAAGTCAATTCCCGTACGCACGCCACTGTTAAAGCTAAAAATTATTTTTGCATTGAACAATATACAACTTTATTAACTCTCACTACTTACTAAAGATCAGTGAAACATCTGAAGCGGTTCTAAAGATATTAATTAATTTCCATTTTTTTCCTAAAACCTCAACACCCCGAGCTTTTGTAAGTAAACATTTTTGGACCATAGTTTATAAAACAAACTAACATTAATTTTTCATGTAGATTCGCACCCTTGAATATTCATCCATATCATTAAGGAACACCCTGTATATATCCCATTTTCGACTTTTTTGCGATTGCAATACTTCCTCAGTAGTCGTGGGAAGTTACAGGGACTGTGGGACAAGACAAATATTAGACATCAAAAGAAGAAGAAAGTAAATACATTCTTCTTTTACCTGATCCTTCCAAGAGTAGAAAATTGATACACTATTTCTTGGGATGCGAATGGCGTCATCCTCGTAGATTTTTTCGATAAAGGAAGAACGATCACTGGACAATACTATAGTCAGTTATTGGACCGCTTCGACAAAAAATTGAAAGAGACTCGGCCACATTTGACGAAAAAGAAGGTGCTGTTTTACCACGATAACGCACCAGCACATTCATCCGGAGTTGTCGCCGCCAAACCGCATGAATTCGTAATGAAGTGCTGCCGCACCCCCGTATTCACCCGATCTGGCACCCTGCGACTTTTTCTTGTTCCCCGGCATGTAGAAATGGCACGCGGGGAAAAAATTTAGCTCAAACAAGGAACTCATCGCCGAGGCAGAGACGTATTTTGGAGAGTTCGACAAATCCTATTTTTTGGGGGGTTAAGAAAATGGCAGGAACGTTGGGAAAAGTGTATACTTTCTAAAAGGGGATTACGTTGAAAAATATAAAGATTTTTTTTTGGAAAAATGGTGTCTTCATTTCTAACATTGGTACTTATTGAACCGCCCTCGTATAGGTACTACAAATAGCTATAATTAATATTTTATGGATATATGAAAAATGTATTTATTAATATTAAAAAACCTCTCGCTGCAAAGATTTAGCAAACATTATTTAAAAATCTTTCATAGATATTTCATGTCATCCGGGGAAGCCGCAACAAATACAGGGTGGCCGATATGTAACTGACTGGTTTGTGTCTTGAATAATTGTGAAATGAAATAAAATACGTCGATTTATTTCATCTTAATAAAATATTTTATTGTAACTTAGAAATTATATATATAAAAAATAATATCAGACAAATGCCCGCCTCTAGAAGTCGCGCAAACCTGAGCCCTCTTCATTAATTTTTCCATCACTTTTTGGTAGGTTTCGGGAGGAATATTTTCTATCGCCTCCGTAATATTGTTCTTCAGCTGCTCCACAGTATTTGATATGTTGGCATAAATCCTATTTTTCAAAAATCCCCATAAAAAAGTCGGGAGCCGTTAAATCCGGTGACCTTGGCGGCCAGTTGACATCACCAAATCGATAAATATTTTTCGCAAAAGATTTACTGTTTCCCTAGCTGCGTGACAAGTTGCTCGGTCCTGCTGGAACCACATGTTTTGCAGGTTAAATTGTTGGATTTGAGGGACCAGAAAGTTTTGCGCCAAATCACGGTAGCGCTCGCCAGTGACGGTAAGCGAACTACCTGCAGCGTCTTCAAAGAAGTAAGGTCCAATGACACCTCCATAACAAACACCGCACCAAACTGTCACTCGACGAGGATGTAGAGACCGTTGATGGATGACACGGGGGTTCTCTAATGCCCAGATACGATAATTCTGCTTAATAACAAATCGGTTCATATTAAAGTCAGCTTCATCGCTTATTATCAGTTGTCGATAAGAATCGTTATTTTGGGTATTAAGCTGCAATATCGCATAACTGTATTGTCGGCGACTTTCATGTTCACTAGTATGTAGTTCTTGGGTTAACTGAATTTTGTATTGCCGCAAATGCAATATTTATTTAAAATAATGCATAGTGATGCGCGACGCATACCCAGTTCTTGAAAACGATGTCTGGTAGACGTCTCAGGGCGCTCCACTACACTTTCACGAGCTCTCTCGATATTTTCCGGAATACGAACAGTTAGAACTCGGCCCGACGTTGGCTAGTCTTTAACCTCACCTGTTTGTTCAAATTAAAGCACCAACTAACGAATGGGTATGTGCATTCGACCGAAATCTTGTCCTAGCTTCCGAATCGTTGCAATAGTTCATTATTAAAGTAAAACGTTTTAACAATACGGACGCGTTGTCGGATCATGAATCGCTCGATGATGAATTGGACACATGTGCTGTAAACAACTACTATGGGCAATTTAAATCAGTCAGCTGTATATTGGCCACCCTGTATAACAAGAACAGTAGCAGCAATAACAACAAAAATAATTGCTCACACAGCGGCAAAGCTCTTTTGCATGCTATATCCAGGTACAGCGGTATATAGACAAGTGGATCACCGATTTACAGACCTGCTTTTTTATCACCGAGGTCGTGTTATTACGACGATTCTTGCCAATCAGCGCGCTTTATACCGACTCCCTAGCCTGCTGAAGTTTTTTCTGTATTACTGTCCGTCGAAAATGAATGGTATAGCCAGAAATTCATTTCAACGTTTAACAACAGTTCAAACGGGTTTGCTAACTAACAAGCTGAAAGAGCTACTGGAACAAGATTTGGTGTTAAAATCTTCCATCACTAAGGTATGTTTTATTGAGCAGATAAAGGTACTACCGTGTTCCTGTAAGCTTGAACAGTATTCGTGTACATGTACTGGCTTATACAAGTATATTGTAGTGCCTTCATAACTAGAACCTTGAGTACCATTGAGACACCCTCGTACATCGACGCTTAGGCAACTAGAATTGCAGGCATCGAAAAGTATCAACCGCCATCTACGATAGATGTCTTTTAAGTTTTGCATTATAGAAACATAGTAGGCCGCCCGGATAGAACGTCAGTACTGAATCTTAACCTCACTCATTAGTAAACTTAAATTCAAAGTTTCACAACAATACGTGCAGTGTTCTCACTACAGTGAATTTTTAAATGTCACCAAGTCATTAGAAAAATGGAACTCAAACGAGAACATTTCCGCGCCATAATTTATTACAACTTTCAGAGACAATTATCGCAGCAAGAATGCCTTGCTGAGTTACTATCTGTTTTCGGCAACGAAGCGCCACATCAGTCGACAATTTCCCGTTGGTATGGAGAATCCAAACGTGGACGGAGGAGTCTTTGCGACGATCCCAGGGTGGGTGCACCATAAACGGCAGTCACCCAGGAAAACGTCGATGCTCTGCGCAAACTCATCATTGAAGATAGACATATGACATATCGCGAAATTGAGGCGTCCTTGAAGATCTCAAAGACCTCAAGTCGAAAAAATTTACATGAAGAATTAGGAGTAAGAAAATTAGTTTCTCGTTGGATGCCCCATCTGTTGACTGAAGAGCAGAAAGCCTAGGGTTAATTGGTGTCAAAAAACTCTTGACCGTTTCAATTCTGGAAACTCAAAAATGTGTACAGCATTGCTAGTGGTGATGAATCCTGGATTTACTGTTATGAACCAGAAAATAAACGATAGTCGGCTGTTCAGGTGTTACAAGGTGAAGAAACGCCAACAAAAGACATCCGTTCTCGAAGTGTTCCGAAAAAGATAGTCGCGACATTTGTGTCAAAAGCGGGTCATATTGCAACAATTCCTCTTAACGAGCAAAGAACTGTTACTGCGGATTGGTATACCACCATTTGTTTGCCAAAAGTCATCTACGAGCTTCGAAAAATCAACCCCGAAAGAAGAATCATCCTCCACCAAGATAATGCAAGCCCGCACACAGCCCAAAAAACAAGGCAGTATTTAACAGAAGAAAACGTGGAATTATTGAATCATCCTCCATTTATGAGCCCCTTCCCATTTCAATTGGCCCAAGTATTGAAATCTTAGTTTTTTTCTTATCAAACACAAATAATAAAAATGTAGCAGGGTGTTATAGTTTTAAAATATTAACAATGAATATTTTGATAATATGTAGCAGAAAACACCAACTTTATCACTCCCTAATCAAATATACAGCATAAAAATAACACATGTTGCAATTACAGCATATCAACCTATTTTCATTTCAATGCAAAATAAGTCTATAACGCATAGGTGGCTGTGAAAAATAAAAGCCATGACAATTGTTTTTAATAATCACAGCTGACAGAATACATTTAAAATAGTTTTGGGTAGTTAAGGTTTTTAAAATAGGTAGAGGTAAGGGTTATTAGTGAGAAAATTCAGTTACTGATAATTAAATTTTTTAATTCTGGGAAATCAAACTCAGAAATTGCAACTTTGTTAGACTTATCGTGGTACAGTATGAGAAATATTGTTAGACGATGTAACGTAACTGGTTCAGTTAATATTAAGCCACGATATGTGAAAAAAAGTTATATCGCAAATGCCGACCGAAGAGCATTAAGAAGAATTATCGTGAAAAATAGGCGTGCCAATTATTTACAATTAAGTGCTCTGTGGAGTGACGCTGTTTGGAAGGAGAATTTCGAGGTCCACAACTCATAGAGAGGCCCACAAAACTGGGATCTAGCACTTGCAAGGTAAGGTTTCTTATAAAAAAAGTAGAGTAAAAACCCTAAAGTTGCACAACTTGTTTATAGGTCAAAGAAAAGCCAGTATTAACTCCACTGCAAAAGAAAAATCGGCTTAGATTGGCTAAAGAACATAGACAATGGACATCTCAACAATGGTGTGCAATACAATGGAGTGATGAGGCCCGATTCGAAGTTTGTGTTGGTGACAGTCGCAGTAGAGTTATTCGCAAAAAAAATGAGGCATTCCATGTTGACTCTCTGAAGAGAAAAGTGAAATTTCCAGCATCCATTATGGTCTGGGGCAGTATGTCATCAAAAGGAGTAGGAAAACTTCATTTTATTGATGGAAATGTGGATACAAACAAATATTTGGCAATTTTAGAAGAATCGCTTTTACCAGTGATGGAAGAATGTTTGACATCCGGCCAAGATTTTGTGTTTCAGCAAGTTGTTGCAGCGAGCCATACCTCGAAAAAGATGGAAAAAATGGATGGAAGAAAATAATGTTCCACTTTTGAAATGGGTTTCTAGCAGTCCAGATCTGTCACCTATTGAAACTTTGTGGCACGAGATGAAAAAGGTTCTACGACAACATCCTGCTCATACAATCAGCGAACTGAGACAAAAGCTTCAAGAAATATGGGATTGTTTTACACCAAATTTTTGCCAAAACCTGGTTAACACTATGCTCCAAAGAATTTCAGCTGTAATAAAAAATAAAGGTGATGTTACCCAACGGTAATTACCGTTTAAGATTATAATCTTTCAATTGTTGCTTTGTTAACTTCGCGCATTTATTCGCACATTGTTTATTTGTTCAGATGTTCTATTAGTTATAGGTCTAAGTGATTTCAAATATGTATTTTTTACGACTAGAGTGTATCTAAAATTTTTTTGAGAAAATAAATTGTTTTAGAAGTAAACAGTTTCGTCATGTTTAGTTTATAAAGGCATATTTTGGTACAAATCTTGAAATGGGCCAAGTGAAGTGGGAAGAGGCTCGTAGTCCCGATCTAAGTCCTAACGATTTCCAGTCACCAGAAGAAGCAGTTGACGCATTCAAAAATGCCGTTTTGCATCTGCCAGCAAACGAGTGGGATAAGTGCTTCGAAAATTGGTTCGAGCGCATGCAGATGTGTATTAATCTTCGTGGAGAATACTTCGAAAAACAGTAAAGTCATTTAAAATTACCTACCGTGTTGTTTTATTTCCATATGCAAAACTTAAAAGACATCCCTCGTACCAAGCTTCGAGTTATTCGAAAATGAAGGGTAACAGACAATGGATGATGAATCGCCAGCGCAAAACGCGATACTCCGGTCGACGTAGACATAAATTTGTAATAAATTCGTTTCAAATGTAGTAATAAATTAGACTTTAAATAGTAAAAATAGTTTTTTTCGTTCTAATACAATATGTGTAAACGTATTATGGCGTCATGTGTTGGCGGTTGGTTTGCAGACGAGACATCGATGTTTCAATAAAAAACCGGCCATTTTTGCCATCGATGGTATATTTCTGAATAACATTGATGTATCGATGCCACTTTTCCTGATATTTCATCTTAAAATGATGCTTTTGAAGAACCGGCTATACAGGGTGATTTACAAATCGTGACATCGTGAGCAAAAATGAAACATCACCCACACGACCACATTTTGTAACATTAAAAATATACGGGGTGTTGAAGTTTAAAATTTTTTTTAAACACATATCATCAAAACCGTCAACTATAATGAACTAAAATTTGGTATGTGAATTTACGGAAGTATTGTCCACTTTCTAAAGTTTTTACTTAAAATTAACTTGCACCAGTGCCGGAGATACAAGAGACTAGTGGCATTATTTTTTCAAATAAAAATAGTACGCCACTGTTTTTTTCGAAACGCGTTATTTTTCGAAGTTTACCTTCAATTTGCTACAAATAATTACTCTTGTGTTTTTTCCTAGGGTGCACCTTTTTCGTAAAAATAAAATAATTCAGATCATTCTTGAAGAGCACAGACAATTAGTTTCAAAATAAAACAGGAGGCCTTGATGCCAACTTGACGTTTCTTGAGAGATATTTTGTCAAACTTATGTGTTAATGGTTGTTTTATCGTTACTACTACCTACCATTTTTTTTAAAGTCAAGTCCAGAGCTTTTTTCCTTTTTGAGTGTTGTGAAATGGAATTTAGCAATGATGAGTACGCCGGTATTATTTTTGTGTACGGGTTCTGTAATGGAAATGTTTTAGCTGCTGCCCGGGAGTATCAACGTAGATTTCCTAACAGACGCCAACCCACCCCAAAGGTTTTTACTAATTTGTATATTTTTACTGTTACGAAAACAATGCACTGTAGAAAAAAACACAAGAGTAATTATTTGTAGCAAATTATAAGTACAATTACAAAAATTGCGATTTTCGAAAAAAAAAACAGTGGCGTACTATTTTTATTTGGATACATAATGCAACTAATCCCCTGTATCTCCGCCACTGCTGCACGTTAATTTTAAGTAAATACTTTTAAATGTGGACAATACTTAGGTAAGTCCACATACCAAACTTTAGGTCATTCCAGTTGACAGTTTTGAAGGTATTAAAAGAAATTGTTTATTATTTTTAAACTTCAACACCCCGTATCTTTTTAATGATGCCTTCGAGGAAAAACTGTTACATAGATGAACCCCCTTAAAATGCAGTCCTGTGTATGATGTTTCATTTTTTGGTCACGACTAAATTATATGCATGTTCGTTGAAACAATTTCATTACAGAAGCTTAAATACCCGCATGGGTATCATGTAAAAGACCTATAAAACGTAAAAAAACCTATAAGATGTCATCTTGCAAACTAGGTAGTTTTTAGGGTGCAAACAGTCATTCCACGTTTGCTCTCTAGGATCCTGTGAACGTCCATCTAAGGAGGAATCACTCAACTAAACTACATGCATTATTGGTTGCATATGTTTTGTGAGGCCAAATGATCCTTGTCTGTAGTTTTTATCTCTGAGAAGGAAGTTGGTTAATAGCTAGATCGCATCTGGATGATTATGTGTATTGGTCTGCATGTGTATAAAATCGGTGATATCTGCTGTGTGAGAAAATCATTACTGAATAGTTATATGCTGCCAATGAAGTACCTATATTAATTGGCTGTTCCCGACGGTTATTTTTACGTTGTGCTTCGTGAAGAGAGGTAATGTTCAAAGTTATAAATAACGAAAAACTGAGGAGAATTAGGGAAAATCGTCACCGCGCCCGCGTTGTGTGTAAGTACTGTTAGCATGTATATGGCTTCTAAATCGACAGTGTACAGTGAATATAATTATTTCTTATCTCTCTCATTTTAAAATTCAGCAAATTTGTATATGTAATTTCCAGAAGGGATAAGAAAAAGTGAATGCGCAACTAATGTCTAGCTTTGAATCTCAATTAAGTATATTTGAGACAAGAACCCAATGTAAATTATATATCATCAATACATACAACTTACAGCTTACACCTCCAGTAATGCCATCTCATAAGCAGATTTTACATCACATCAGAGCCAAAGATTCGCCTGCTATAAGGAGCTTAAGGACACCCTGTTATTTTTGAACCACCCAAAAGGTTAGTAGCATTGAGAAAAGCTTCCTAAAGCATATTGTTCGTTAGTCCTGAGGGACAAAGCAGCGTCTTACCGATCGGTTCTGGACGCGCGAAGTTCGATACGGTTGGGATGGGAGGTCAGGCGGGTCTATCTGGCATGCTCATCGCGTGGCGGCATCATGGAGGAAAAATCCAAGGAGCAAAACCGTTAACAAAGCGGTGGAAGCCAGATCGCCAACGGATCGTCGGACAGCCTTTCTCCAAACAGCATCGAGCATGGACAATCTATTCAGGGCGGCAGCACACCAAACATGTTCGCAGTACTCGAGGCTAGACCAGGCAACTCTGCTATTAATGTAATCAACTATTATTTATCGTTCATAAAAATCAAGTTTGATCAGATACCTGCAAATTCAAGCGGCCGGCCGTAGTACTATATAATCTCAGATACTCATGGGCAGTAGGTACCTGGCACTATTCGCAATCACTACGCCCGTGAAGTTATGGGTTGTTTTTTTACTTATTTATTCGCTGGTTCTCCTGGTATACCATAGGAATATAGGCTCCATGATCATAACTGTATTACTATTAATCAAGCCAATTGAAATCGGTGTCGATGATGGTATGGCTCACACACGCATATACCTGTCAGAAAAAGATCCGACCCCATTACATAGTACTAATTAGCCAAATAAATCATAATTATTTGAATTAGAGGCTTCATAAGTAATCTATAATAATCTATTTAAAAATCTATACGTAGTTTGGGATATTTTACATTTTTTTCCAAAATGTAAGGGTTAATCCAGGACCAAAATATCAAAGAGCTGTTGTGTGATAATCTAGCTTGTACCGCGTACCACCCTGTATGTTCCAATGGTAGCGCTCTCTATGGATGGAAAGTGATAAGATGCTTCATAATAAATCGATAAAGAAAACTGCAAGCGCATCGAGCAACCAGTCTTACAATCTCGTGCTAGGCGTGATTGCAGAGTTCCTGATGGTTTGAACCCAATCACAAAGCCCCTGTTCTGTACCGTATAGCTATTATTGTTTTTGTTTGTCAATGGCGTTCCGTGTGCGTATATTTTAAGCCGGTGAAATCAAAATTATCCCGAACAACCCAATCATTCCAACATGCCGGGAACGATTTTGGAAAACCTCAGCGGAAAGAAATTGAGTGTACTAGTGACCATTCTGTTAACTTTCCAGATAGCATGCTTTCTGGTTGGTTTGATTGCTCCCAGTCCAGCAACATCCCAGGGAATCTTGACCACCGTCTGCGTTGACCGTGACCCAAAGAACAAAGAGATTAACAGGTGGTTCACTAGAAGTTGCCCAACTCAAGTCCACTTGTCTGATCGACAGAGCACTGCGGGACTAGATGCAAACAATTTGGTAAGCATGCAGCATGGTTGTAAGGTCTATGTAGACTTTTTTATAACAATAAAAACAGGGCCGGAGCTATAGCAACAAGTAATTTGTGGTCCTACACAAAACTTCAATTTCTTTGCTTTGGAGATCCTTGAATACTTTCTGAGTTCACCTCAGTGTTGGGCCCATAGTTTCTGTTTTACCTCTTATGAGAATTGAAGAGCATTACGATCTTTGAGGACACAAATTTTCTCTACTTTGGAGCCATGTGGTGGGACTTTGGTTGACTACTAATAACTTGAACTTCAATCAACCTGTAATCCTTCTCACTCATTAAGATATACTTTATCTTGATTGCTTTAGGCCATTCCTTCAAATTTATCTGTAGCACTTCATTTCTGTTAATCTAATGAGTAAGCACATAAGTATAAATGTACAAAGTTCTGCCCAGCAACAGTATTTTTGTTAGAATGAGTATCATTCTAACAAAAATACCAAGTAAACCAATTTTGTCACCCACATTTTTATTTTATTTCAATGCCTAATACATGTTTTAATAGCCTGCCCATGGTGTTTACATGGGATATCAAACTATAAAAGAGGGGTAACACCTGATGATCCTATTTTTGCAGGTGTTTGTAGCAGAAATGCCCCATTACTCATTTGACTACTCTCGTTGGCAGCAAAATCTAATGGGCATTTTACAAATTGACATGGTTTATCAAGAGGACCAGAAGCTTCTTGATCCAGTCATGGAACTTACTCTAGATGCTCGCTTAGCCTACAGTGACAAGGATATAAACAAAGGCAAAACTCCATGGCAGTACTTTGCACATTCAGAAGTCAAGAGGTACATGGAATGTACTTTTGATGAAAAATCTGCCCACAATGATAAAAATGGTTATCCTTATGATTGTGGTATGGTACCCTTATTTGAACTAGGGTCATTGCATCATGATTATTATCTTTTGAATCTAAGGTTGCCATATAATCGTACTGCAAACAAAAATGTTGGTTTGTCTAGACTAGAAGATGTGCATATTCATACAATCCACATGAACGGCGGTTTTACAAAAGTATGGGTTGCGCTAAAAAACATTTTTCTTTCCGATCATTATTGGGATCATGGTTTGGTTTTGGAATCGGGTGCATATCTTGAACAGAACTCCTGCTTTACTTGAATATATGCTCATGTCTCTCGGAGCCACCCTCGCTTTTCTCAACTTACCGCTAGAGTACCTTACATTATCATTTGAAATGTCTTACATGCTTATTCTCAGTGATATCCGACAGGGTGTCTTCTATGCTATGTTGCTTTCATTCTGGTTAGTATTTGCAGGTGAACATATGCTTATTCAAGACCATGGAGAGAAAAATTCTCTGAAGCTTTATTGGAAGCATCTTAGCACAATTGTAGTAGGATGTTTTTGTTTATTGATTTTTGATCTGTGTGAAAGAGGTGTCCAACTGGTCAACCCATTTTATTCTATATGGGTTACACCCATTGGCACAAACTTGGCACTATCCTTCATCATTTTAGCAGGAATTTCCGCCAGTATCTATTTTATATTTTTGTGTTATATGATCTGGAAGGTGTTCAGAAACATCAGTCTCAAGAGGGCAGTGTTGCCAAGCATGTCACAAGCAAGGAGGTTGCACTATGAAGGCATAATCTACCGTTTCAACTTCCTAATGTTGGCAACTGTCATCTGTGCAGCTGTGACAGTAATCTCATTCATCTTATCTCAAGTCTCCGAAGGTCAAAGCAAATGGGATGAGAATATGGAACTAGAGTTGTCGTCTGCTCTCCATACTGGTGTGTATGGCATGTGGAATGTTTACATTTGTGCCATGCTTATGTTATATGCCCCGAGTCACAAACAGTGGCCTGATGATCCCATTTGCAATGACGGGGAGGAGGTTGAGTTCAGCAGGTTGCCTACAGAGGGCACTGCCAATGAAATTTCATCTTTGACATCTTTTGCTGCCAAGACAAGCATGGATTAATTTTTTGTGTTTGTATAACTCGATGAATAGTGGTTGAAATATGAGAATGACGGTAGTTCGTCAACATGTGCATGCATTGCTAAAAAAACAGAATTCATAGTTTATGGTTTGAATCCGCTTTTTTAATCCATCGAAAACATTGGATCCCAAAAAAAATGAGAAAATACAAAATTCCATGACCTCCCTTTAGGATTTGAGTAAACACTAGAGAATTGTGAAAATAGAATATATGTATCGATTTAGGTAGCTTCTTACATTTATCCAAAGGTGCATTACTTCTATGCTAAGTTTTTTATGGATATAACTTACAAAATACTACACTCATATCTGATATCTGCCGCGTTTTTGTAATTTATATATTTATTATTTATATACATATACAATTTTTATAACTAAAGACTAGATACTGCAATAGTTGCTGGCTTTACATATAAGTAGTTTTCAGTATAATATTTGTTGTAGTATGGAATCGGAGACGATTATTATATAACATAAACCTGTGCCTGTAAATTAATAGCTTATAAAATCAAACAAGTATAGTTTTAAAGAATGACTGAATTTGCTGTCTTTGGATGAGGTAATACATGAATATTATATCACAGCTTTGTCAAATGTCTCCCACAAAAATATCTCGAACCACTTCTATACAGGTTGTATATGTGTTAGATATAACCCAGAGGTGAGACATTTCATACAAAAAGTACATCGAATTTTCAGTGTTATTTTAAATAAAGTTTTGAGTGGATAAAAAATATATATTATTTCCATAATTATGAATGCTTCAAGAATCTTTAAAATATATCTGTCATCAGTATAACCTTAGTGTTTATGCGAAATTGTATCATATTTTGTTTGACATTAGTGTGAGAGCTAAAAGTGGACAAAATCCTAAAGCTAGTAATCTCAATTAGTTTTATAATGATGCAGTTACTCTAGCATAAAATTGTACTTAATATAATCGCTATGCAATAGAAACTTGCTTGAAGTTTTTGTAGTGCTCTCTGTATTATTCTTCAGTATTATTATAGTTGTGATGTATTTTATCTTTACATTATTTATTATAACTTTTGTATTTTTAGTACCTTGTATTTACACTGAAAGTTTTACTAATAAAAGTTGTAACAGTAGATATTCCATTTTTTCAATTTTCTTTTTAAATATTGACAGGCTTCCAATAATTGACCATTGACTTCGCAAAAAAGTGTTTTGAGAACACACAGAAATGATCAGAAGGTCGTAAAACGACGTACAGGAACGTTATTTTCACTCACACGTACGCTCGGTTTTCAAAACCTACAATACTTTTTTATCATTGGCATGTTAGTATGAACCCAGTATCAAAATTCATTAAAATGTAGGTATAGATACTGAGTATCAGATGACAGTCCAAGTGAGTGACATACTCGTAGCTTTTGTGATGTAGCTACATGCCCTGTCATATCCAAAATACCTATATTTTGATATCAACTGCTTTCATGATTACAATATTCCCTCGCCCATAGGTAAGAAGTCAAAATTCTATACAATTTCGAAGTTACAGACTTGTAATCGCGAAAAATGTCTGTCATCAAGAAGAAAATAGCTTTGTATTCTTTGAAAATCGATCCAGTGGCGGCGTAGGTAAAGGCAAAAAACGGGAAAAATTGAAATTGCTCAAACTTTTTGATGTTTCAGAAGAAATAGTAAGAAATACAAATAGCTAGTTGTGGGGGATATGGGGGAGGGTATATGTATGTATCAATTTTTGGCGTTAGCATACCAATACATTCCAACTCCGATCATTCTACGCACCTATTGGACATATTTCACACATCATATATTTCCAGTGCATTAGCTTTTGAAACAGTATGATAAAGGAATATTTTCAACTCGTGGCGTAACGGTAGAACAGCAGCTCAACGAACGTATAACTGAGTGTGCAAAAGCCTAGGAGTAGGTTTACAATCGGTATGGCAGGCGATAAATTTCTAGATCGTAGCAATGCCAAATGAGTGGGGAGTATAAACTATTTTTCACATGGTCGTAGCCAACTTTTTTCTCCGAGGGGCTAACTTCTGCCAAACAGTCCTTTATTAACTGATGACAATGGGTTTGGGTTGTAGGATTATGGGATACGGTTTGTCAAATTTTGTCCACTACAAAATGATAAACCGATTTTTTTACTATGTTTTTAGGGATAGGACTGACAGCAGGAAGGAGAAAGAATCATGCAGATCCGATTTTGTAATTGAAATATTCAGATCACAGATTACAAACGTTACACCCATATGCTCTGTGGGCGTAGTGAATTTATTTGCATTATGTAAAATTTGTAAAATATAAACGGAAGCACATGAAATGAATCGTCCATAATTACTTTATAATTATTTTTCATTGTCGTGACAGTTTTATTCATAAGGTCAGGCAGAAAAAACAGTTACCTAGGTTCTGCAGTACAGGTTTTTTATACTTCATACCCAGTCTTGCATTGGAAATGGGTTGATCCAATAAAATAGTTGGTCATACTCCAGTTTTGTAGGCGTGTCCAAATAAGCCTCATTAGCGTAGAAAGTAAAAGGGCTAAAAGTAGTATAATATTATATATAATATATATATAAGTTATCACTGGTAAGTGAATTGGTACAGCGAAATACGATTCGTGCCTTTAATGGTCCGATTAAAAAAAGGTTTGTTAAACATTGGAACTAAAGGAAGTCGACAACTGACTCACCCCTTTGAGCAGCCGTGGGCACCGGCCGTAATCGAAATACGTACCGAAAAACCCCGAAAATATTTCGATGTAGCTTGACTACCTTGAAATATCTATTTTGAAGTGGCTGTAAATACTTTCAACTAGGGAATCACATCTCTCTGCACATATTGATACGTTGATGGTGATTTTTCCACCACAATAACCCCGGCAAGCATGTACTAAAAATCCACAGCATAATACCGTTTTCCTTATACAGGGTGGCGCATCGAAAACAAAACAGACGCATTTACTGGCAGCTAAGTCTTTTTTAAATGCTCAGACCCGTTGATTTTGTTTTCGAGGGGGAAACAAGTTTGGAAAAAAACACGTTAGCACGTGCAGCCCCCTAAGCGGGGGTGACGCCACCCCCAAAGTCTTAAATGGAAAGCGGGGGGTCGAGTGATACCTTATTTTAAAGGTCCTTCAATTCCTTTTATAATGATATAAAATTAATGTACTTCAGTTCAGTAGTTTTGAAGATTTATTGATTTAAAACTCAAATAAAACTAATAGGTACATCATCATTAGTGGAGATCAATACATTTGGAAGCAAAGTAATTTAAAAATGAAGAATGAAGTGACACGTTAGGCAAGTAAATGTTGAAAATGGCCACCATGACTCTCCATGCAATAATAAAGATCTTGCTCAAAACGGTTGGCGCACATTTTGCAAGATTTGAGGAGTAATTTGAAGGCACTCATTCACAATTCTTTGTCGCAGGTCTTCTAATGATGTTGGCTGAGCAGCATACATTTTGCTTTTTAAATGACCCCACATAAAGAAATCCAAACGTGATAAATCTGGCGATCTTGGGGGCCATTCAATGACACCTCTTCTACCAATCCATCGATCTGGAAACGTCTGATCTAAATATTGTCTAACACGTAATGTGTAATGTGGTGGGGCACCATCCTGTTGGAACAACCTATTCGCAATGTATCGCCGATCATTCTGATTTTCAATTATGGCTGTTTAATGCAGGATCTATGGTGTCTTCCAGTAATTCCAAATACATTTCACCGGTCAAATTTCTAGGTAAGAAAAAAGGACCAACTAAATTATCGCCAAAAATACCAGCCCAAACATTTAATTTTTGTGTCTGCTGTGAATGAACCTCATGATAAATTCTGGGATTAGAATCGGACCAATATCGGCAGTTAAGAAAGATTTACTACGCCATTTACGAAAAAGGAACATTGGTCGGAAAAGCAAGTGTTGAATAGAAAATGCTCATCGTTTATAATTTGTTCACTCATATCTTCACAAAGTTGTAATCGCCGATCAAAATCGTCTTCATTAAGTTTTTGTACCAGGTGAATTTTATACGGATGAAAACTATGGGCTTAACGTAGGATCTATCTACATAAACTTGCCCAAAAACCCCACTTCTATTGCTTCGTTTCTTATGGGATTTTCAATGTTGCGTTTTTTATTGGCGACCGACCCAGTTTCCCTAAATTTAGCTAGGAGTTCTAGAATATATTTTCGATGCCCGTTACTGTTCTCATGTCGCTCATTTCTGCTGTTCTATTAGCGCACTGATTATTTCCGAAAAATATTTCGATTGTTTCAACTTTTTCTGCTGTGGAATATACCATGGTTAATTTGTGTAATAAAGCGTTACAAGTTATTTTAGCAACAAAGTTTGGTCAAATAAATCGCAAACTATGTACTAAATTCCTATTTAAAATAAGTACGAGATATTTCCTTATCTTTCTTCAAGAAATAACCTTTTTGCCACAAAAAAAACGCTCCAATAGCTATGTTCAACAACAAAATGATAAACAAACCATCGGCGTAGTGAAGAAAAGTATTTACTTAGTAAGTAAATTCTTTTAGTCAAATTTCTGGTGAAAGTAGTACAAACTAATTTGATATACCTATTAAAGTCTACTCTAAGCTTTTACATCATTATAAAGGGAAATGAAATACATTTAAAATAAGGTATTACTCGACCCCCCTTCCCATTTAAGATTTTAGGGTTGGTGTCACCCCCGCCCAGGGGGCTGCACGTGGCAACGTGATTTTTTTCCAAACTTATGTCCCCCTCGAAAACAAAATCGACGGGTCTAAGCGTTTTTCCAAAAAAATACTGAGTTGCCAGTAAATGCGTCTGTTTCGTTTTCGATGCACCTCCCTGTATAAGACACCAATAGTCTTTTACAAGAAATCTATACTGTAAACTTGGAACTTAAAGAATGGATTCTTATCCAAAAAGAATAAATGTGGATATGGATGTTATCACAATCGTGCTGTGTGGGGGTTAAGATGCTTACGCAGCACTTCGGAAAAGGAATAGGTAGATCACAAATGGATACACCAAGTACCTATAATCTTATGAGCGTGAAGGCGTGGTGCTTACTGTATTGTGAAACATTCCAAATTAATGACATAAATAAGTATTTCAGGAAAAAGTGAGTAAAAATGCGTAACCGAAAAACAATGAAGCAGTGGGTCCATAGAGATACCCTACTGAGGCTGGCCCTGAACTTTTTTCAGGATACTTTGAAGCTACCAGTATTTGCTTCCCTGAAAACTTGTCAATTTATATGCGCTAACATCATATTTACTTGCACCCACCAAAATACCGGACATTTTTTGCTCTCAACAAACATTTTGGGGACACAGTCGTTATACCCAGAATACGCGATTGTCGAGAGGAATTTGATCATCTAAGGTGCCTTGGAAGAGAAGAAACGACAAACGTGTTCAGCAACACCATCGTTATCTCCCTGGTTACTACGTCTATGCCATCAGAAAAATTAATGAGAACTAAAAAATATCAGTAGCCTTCATGAATCTATACAGGAAAGCGCAAACTATGCTTTGCATAATCTAACATATCCATCCACATCGGAGAACGAAGCTTCGTAGCGTCAAACATGCAGTGAACATGATATTGGTCTTATTGTTAGCAGTGCATACCCATTATAGCGATGGTGCGGCTATTGTCAATGTAAGTATGCATTTGATGATGCTTTTAATCATTATCATGATGTAAATCAGAATTATCTATCATCATTAGTGACACAAATAACGAAAAAATGAAACATCAAAATTCAAAATCTAATTGCCTTCATTAATTTGTTTTAAGTACGTCTTAAAATGATAAAAAAGAAAAAACTACGGTAATACGATCATGGTACCTTTCCGAAGATCTAACTCCCAAAAAGTGTTCGTCTGCGCTCCACTACTCAAAAATCTAATGAATGATGAATAACAAAGATTATTTATTTAATTTGCGAAAAATATAGGTGACACTGCCACATACGGGTAGTTTTGCCAGTCGCGGAACTGCCGACCCCCTACATATGGTAGCAGTACCCTTATTACGTACCATAAAAGTAGGTTTTTTGATTTTCCTAAAAAAATGTCATTTGAACTACCCGACATTCACTTCATATTCACTTGTAGTAGGCCCGGAATAGACTAGAGGCACACCAGCAGCTACCTAGCTGACATTCTAACAATTTTTTGACATATTATATTTGTTTACGTAATAGTCCTGCAGGAAGCCAGGTTTCCGATACCTCTGAATGGCAGTGACAAGCAGGACCCAGTTCTTACCAACGAATTTGAATAGATTAGAAGGAGACAAGCCTACACGTTGAAATTGCATTGTTTTTCCTGCATACTTTTGGCTAGTTTGACAACCATTGGATACTAAAGTACCAAATCAATACACCGGCGTACATTCTTTCCTCTGGAAAGGATACTCAAGTGGCTATTCGTACGGGATGTACTCACGTGGAGCAAGGTGAAAATACTATGTGTTGCGATATGATTCGCTCAGTTATTGTAAATAAACAGGGATAAATTAAATAAGGCAAATAAATTAAAGTAAATATTTATTAATGGTACAGCATATTCTGCTTAATTCGGAATTTTGATATTAGAAATACCGCGACAACTTGCATGGATCCTACTTAGTTTTTCTAAAGAATTGTCGTAATCCGAGCAGATTCTTGGATAAAAGGAAATACTCAGTATATTATGGAAATTCCATCTATTATACAGTGCTTTTCTTTAATGTCCCCCTCCCTTTATATTTTTTGAACAGATCAATTCAAAAAATTAAAATTTGAGGTAATGAAATTGACGGGTGGATACCATAGTTTAGAGTAAAATTAATAGATGAAAATGTCAAAATGGAAAAAAAAAATATATAGTTATAAACGGGGCTCTTGTAAAGAAACAATCGAAGCGATTTGTATTTATGGTGCGACGCGTAACTTTCACAAGACGGAAAGGATCTTTAATGACCGTTTCCCGAATCGTCCTATCTGTAGTACTTGCATTCCGACTACTAACTACATGGTTTTGGGGACAAACAAATCGTATTTCGTAATTCGTTGGTCTTTAGCGCCGAATTCCGACTAGAAGTCTCGCTTTAGCCACTTGAAACTCAAAAATGAGGTACTGCTAAAAAGAGCTTGAAGAATATTCAAAATGAGCTGTTCCAAATGACTAGTTGCTGACATATGCATAATAAATAAAAATATGTCCATACTTCTAATTTGTAGGGTCGTTACAAACCCATGGAGCCAGCACTAGGTGAAGTACCTTTTCAGGTTTCTCTTTCAATGCGAATAAATGGTTCTCACTATCCATTCTGCGGTGGTAGTCTCGTTCATCCTAGATGGGTTCTTACTGCAGCTCATTGCCTTGAGCAAGATGGAGAGCCATTTCCACCGTAAGTACAGGGTGATCTTCCGGGAATAGGGATCCAACTCAAAATGAGAACACTTTTCTTTCAATGATCGACCTCAAAAAAAATAATACCATTTTCCTCTTTTGATCGATCCTTTACCACAAATTCATGCGGAATGAAAGTTAATGATGGTAAAGTATACTAAGTGACATATAAATCCGAACACCCAGTTTAAATGGTTTTATTTTAATAAAAGTTGCTGAATATATTTATCTTACTGTAAATAACAAGTGAAAAAATTTTCAGCCTTATCAGTTGGACATTCCGGTTTTTTTACTGCTTTTTTTTAATTCGCTAACGCTCTAAAAATGAATATTTCAGCCGCAGTAAAAAATCAACGTTGGCGGATTTGGTTCTTGACATCCTTTACGATCGGTTACGATGCCTAGAGTACGGAGACCTGTACGATTTCGTCAACTTAGTGAGTTTGATAGCTGCCGTATAGTGGGACTTCGGGAAGCTGGACTTTCTTTTCGGGCAATTGCAGTTAGAGTGCAAAGAAGTGTAGACACTGTGGTTAGGTGTTGTCAGGCATGGCTTCGAGAAGGCCGTACGCAAAAAGCAAGGGGCACTGGACGCCGCCGTAGAACAACAGACCGTAAAGATCGCCGCCTAAGATTATTGGCCTTAAGGGACCGTTTCTCCACTACCAGGTCCATTGCAAATGAATGGTTTGCAGAACACGGAAGACCTATTGGCATGCGAAGTGTTTACCGACGAATGAGAAGTTTTGGCTTGTTTTCATACCGGCCACACTGGGTCCTCCCTTTAACTCGAGAACACCGACGTAATCACCTTGAGTGGTGCAGACAACGGCCACTCTGGGATCAGGAATGGAACAGTATTGTCTTTAGTGACGAGTCTCGATTTTGTTTAGGCATGCACGATGGTCGTGCCAGGGTTAGAAGGCGACGTGGTGAAAGGAGGAATCCACAGTTTTTTGTTGAAAGACATGTTCATCACACTGTTGGAGTTATGGTTTGGGGTGCTATAGCTTATGGTTCCAGGTCACCTTTAATCTTCATCAGAGGTAACATGAACGCGCAGCGTTATATCCACGAAGTTCTAGAACCCCATCTTTTACCGTATCTTGACACCCTGGCAGATCCAACTTTCCAACAAGATAATGATGTCACATTGTTACCATGGCCACCAAGACCTCCCGACTTATCCCCAATTGAGCACGTGTGGGATATGATGGGTAGGAGATTGCTCAATTTGCAACGTCCTTCTCAGACTCTAGAAACACTTCGAGAGGAGTTGGTGGTTGCCTGGAATGAGATACATTGACCACCTGATCAGAAGCATGCCTAGGCGCGTTGGAGAATGCGTAGCACATCAGGGTGCATCAACACATTATTAAAGGTCAAAGGGCTTTAAAGCAATACAATCATTTTGAAATTTTTGTCATTTACTTATTATGCTTCATTAAGTACTTATACAAAATTTTATTAAAATAAAACCATTTAAACTGGGTGTTCGGATTTATATGTCACTTAGTATATTAAAGTTACGCTAGATATTAAAATACAATTTTAACGCTGGATTGAGTTTGTAGTTTAATGAGCAATATGAATTAATTTTTGATCGATACGTGGATAGTGGACAAGTACATTGAAAGAAATAAGTATCTCATGTCACTTTGCTATGTGATTCCGCAAATCACAGAATAACTCACATCCCATCCAAGCTTAGTCGAAAGTATCGGACCTCATACCTCAAGAAAGAAAGATAGTATCCACGTCAGTCTTTGGGACATATTGCAAGACCCAAAGTATCACATATTATGGACTTCGCCCAACGGTCAATTTTTGAGGAAATTCGGATAGAGATGGTTCATGTTGTGCTAAAACTAAATGGAACGTTCCATATATTTTTACACTATCCGACTCACGTTTTCATAAATTTCTTCTCATATCAAGTTTAATACTGCTTCGTTAAGCTGCTATCTGATTATTCATGATACAGGTAAAATGTAAGGTGTTTCATTACAGGAACATGTTTGTTATGCCAGGGAATTGTGTAATACCCTGCTATCTCCATATAATTTAGAAATACACACCTATAAGATGTCAATGTTGGTTCTCTATGAAACTACCTTCCGTTTCCGTTGGTACACCTGTATACATTGTTGTTTGAGCGCATTGAAACATTTGATCAGCACAACGTGGGCTATTACTGTACAAGTTTTCATTAAAACTAAAATTCCGTAATTATGTTTTGTGCCTTGTACTTTCCGAGGTGGTCTATCAAATCAAAGTATGTAATCTTCTGATCCATGAATGAAAGTTGCATGGTGAAACTGGCATTTCGATTGTTTTAGACATATGATGTATGCAACAGTAGGAACCATAAACATAAACGGGAAAGGAGGGCAGAGAATCAAAGTTGAAACGTTCATCATGAACCGAAAATATCTAGAATCTGATTCTGGGTATGACATTGGGGTCGTGAAGCTATCAGCTAACGCAAAGCTAGGTGAGTGAACGGTATATCTTTACAAAGGGATATGTCATTTGAAAACAAATACTATGTATCTTTATGTCAGGTAGATTGATCCTGTACGTAGATCCTACATTCATATGATTGAGAGATCCTGACAAAACAACATCGAAGAACCTGATACTGTGCAGACGTAGACACGTAGGAAACAGCTTGATTTTTCTATGACAAAATAGTACATTTTGAGCAATAGTAACTTTTTTCAAGTATATGTTTATATAAACGGTAATTGTACATCATACTAGGACATTTTGATAAACGCGTTTGAACGAATATCTCCTAAACTATCGATTCAACGTAAAAAAAACTTAAACAGAATTTTGTAGGAAATTGAATTTTGCTACAATAAAACTTATTACATAGTCAACAGGTTACGAGGAATTTATAATGGTTAAACTAGCAAAAAAAAAGATTACTATCCTTTTTATTAGAGAATAAAATTTTCCACAAAAAATGTAGGTTCTAATTTTTTCTGCAAGTTAATGGTTATCGAGGTAGAGTAGAAGGTAGAAAGCTGTGTAAAAGTCCTCGCGTGATTATATGTACATTGCAGTATCGTTTTACAGAAGGAACCACAAGGTTAATTAAAGCTATTTGTTTCAAAATAACTTCACTGAATGTATTATTGGTGTAGTTCTGCATCAGAAGAAAATGTAAGGTAATAAAAAGAGTCGTTGCGAGATTCACTTCGGGATTGAGTTTTCAAACCAAATAATGCTATATTATTTCCTACATTACTGTGACAACATTCTTCAAAAGTTTCCAGTCCAATTCAGCTCACTTCACCTCGTATGATACTGGCCTTCTGCTAAAGACTCCTCATTTCTGTATAACTTCAGAGTCATCCAAAGGATAGCCACAAATGAAACTGGTGCTCGTTTTTACAATCTATTCGCGAGAAATCAGAACAAAGGCATACAAATGAATACAAGGGTTCACGAAAACAATGACATATTAGTCTATCTATTGCATCTATAACAGAGATATGTGTTCCTATTAATTGTGATAGATAATAGTATAAACTGTGCAAAAATTGTTTTTTATTGCAAGACTAATGCTTCCCTTTATGTTCATGAAAAGCATGAAGACGGTATTGAGTGGAATGTATATGGTGTGCCACAGAAAAGCCACACAAAAGTTCCTTAGCATTTGCCTCTTGTCATTCGAGTCACCAATTTTATGAAAAAAATGCGTGAAACCTTTTTTGTTTACAATTTTACACCCTACTAAAAAGATGGTAGTTTTTCTACGGTATTGTTGTTAGTTTAGCCCATTGATTCCCAAAGTGGTCTAAATCGACCCCTAGGGGTCTATGACAACCTGCAAGGGGTCTACGTCAGCGAAAAAAAATTTGGGGGTCCATGAAATGAATATGGGGGTCCACGATAGTGGATCTCAACACATACACTGATAGTACCTATTTACTTACATCATACTATCTTATAATATCAAAACATATACATTATTTATGAAAGTACCTACATATGAAGTAAAAAAATTATTATATATGTTTATGAAATTGTGTAAGTTGTAGGATGTTGGTATTCGCTTTGTGGTCGCAATACATTTTGAACTGGTAAAAACCTGCGAGTCGCAATCTCAGAGCTTCGCTACCTTGCACTGACTTGTTCAATTCGTCACTCTATAAATACGAATGTGGGACAAATACGTTTATTCGTTTCCTGGATCTTGAGAAGGAAAGAAAATATTTTAAAAAATGTAAACAGGTAGTATATCACACAAATTATAGTGAGTCAGTGTTATTTTGTTTGAGAGTGCTGGAGAAAAGTAAGTACATTATTTTTTATTAAATTTTAGTTTTGTACTCGTAGTTAGCAAAGATAGATAAATTACGCCAATCATGACTTTAGTTATTAGTAGTTAAATATTCAATCATGCAAAATTACACGAGTACTCCTCAATAGTTTCTTTTTGAAAGTTTTAGCAATCGGTAATATAATTACAGTGCAATCTCCGTAATTCGAGCTAATTGTTGCAAGAAGATGTTCGAATTATGGAATGTTTTCGGAAAAATCAAAAAATATTTTTAATATACAGCTGCTGCATTTTCGGTTTTATTTAAATAATTTAATTTTGCCCCCAGATGACTGATGCCATGTCCGAATCTAGAAAGAAATGTAGACAGTACAGTGTTGATTATTTGAAATTTGGCTTAATTCCATCATTGCCGGACAAACAATCGCCTACGTGCCTTTTATGCAACCAAGTTTTTGGCAATGACGCTATGACACCATCTAAACTGCAAGATGATCTGAGAAGATGCCACCCTGATAAAACAGAGAAAGATTTGAAATACTTTCAAACACTCAAAGATAAATTTCAGAAGAGACCTACACTGGACAGAATGTTCGCTTCGACGTCACAAAGAAATGATGATGGTTTGCGGGCGTCTTACAATATCTCGTTACTTATAGCAAAATTCGGAAAACCGCATACTATCGGAGAGAAGTTAATTTTGCCGTTGAAGAGGTTTTAAAAACTGTTTTACACAAACCTGCATCTGATATCATCAAAAGAATTCCCTTAAGCAACAATACTGTTGAAAGACGTATTGATGAAATGAGTTCTGATATTGAAAGCTTCTTATGTAATTATTTGCAAACGACCCATTTCTCTATACAACTGGACGAGTCAACTTTATCTGATAATGCAGCATTATTATTGGCATATGTTCGTTTTATTAGAAATCAAGAAATCTACGAAGAACTGCTCTTCGCAAGAACTTTGATAACCGACACTACAGGTGAATCAATATTTCATGTTTTGAAGGATTACTTCATTGAAAGAGCAATTCCTTTATCAAATATAATATCAGTAGCTACAGATGGAGCACCTGCCATGGTTGGACGTTATCGTGGGTTTATAAGCTATTTAAAACAAAATGTGTCAAGGGTGTTAGCAATACATTGCGTCATCCATCGACAACATTTAGTTGCAAAAAATTTGAGTGTTAGATTGCATGAATCACTTCATTTATTCATTGATGCATTAAACCGAATCCGAAGCAATGCATTGAATACGCGGTTATTTGCACAGTTGTGTGAAGAAAATGACGAACACTTTCATCAATTACTCCTTCACACTTAAGTACGCTGGCTGTCGAAAGGCTTATGTTTGGCAAGATTTTTTGCACTTTTTGAGACTATTTTAGAATTTCTGGATACTAAAGATAAAATTTTAAAAGAAAATTTAATGAAGAGGAAAACAGACATCGCCTATTTAACAGATTTGTTTACAAAATTTAATATGGTTAATTTGCAATTACAAGGCGACAGTTTAAATTTGATTAAAACCAAGTCCATCTTATCAGCGTTTCTTGCCAGAGTTAAACTAATGAAGCAAAATATTGGGCGTATTTTCTCAGTTCCCCAATTTGTCACAGCCAGGAAGACGACGTTTCAACTTACGTTCAACATTTAAATGTCCTCTATTCAGATTTTGAATCTAGGTTTGAGGATATTTTGACTATGGTAGTACCATCGTGGATAATTAATCCACATGGTGACATAGAAGAAACGAATGAATAATATAAGAGGAACTGACTGAACTAAGTTCAAACGAAGAACTTAAGGTTCAGTTTAAAAACGTATATCAGCAATTCTGGCTGCAAAACAACATACCCGTTACTTATCCCGTATTATGGAATATAGCGAGGAAATTTGTAATTTCCTTTCCATCGTCATACCTAGTGGAAAGGGCTGTTACTAATCTCCTAACGAAAAAAAGAAACAAACGGGACATCATTAGCCCAGGACATTTAAGATTAACCCTTACAGAATTGACGCCAAATGTTGATAATTTATTATTAAAGCATCAGGTTCATCCTTCTCACTAAAAGTATTGACTTATTGCTTATGCTATTTTATTTATAGTTTATTTTATGTTTATTGGTGTCTGACCAATAAATGTCCGCATTGGGAATAAGTGTCCGCATTGATTTTTTTAAAGAACCCCCCTTTATAGAAAATATTTTTTTTTAAATTATTTAGAAAATTTAAGGATAGGTACACACTAAAATTCGTTAATTTTTTGCCTATTTTTAGATAACTTAAATGTATAAGAAGCGGAATTTAATCAAACTAATAGTGAAATTAAAGTAGAACATACGTTTATGTTATAATTAATAAAGGAACTCGCTTATTGTACTATTTTAAGTAAAAAACTTTTTTTATTATTTTTTACTTTTTTTTATTTTATCCCTCTTATTTTTTTCCAATGCGGGCACTTATTGGTCAGACACCTGTTTATTTAATGTTACGTATATTTTACATAACAGATACAAAATTTTATTTTATTTAAATTCAAATAATAAATGTATAAATTGGCATGTGTTTTTACTATAAGTTTTTAATACTAAACTTCACTACAGTTAGAAATTTACAGGAAATCAATATCAGGTAAGTAGGGGGTCTACCCAACACGGAAAAACATGGCAAGGGGTCTACGACACAAAAAAGTTTGGAGAACTCTGGTTTAGCCAGTAGAAGTGAAAATATGGTTACATGTACCTTTACCTTTAAATTTCTAGGAAACTGCTGGCGAAATCGCAAATTTACAGAAAAGCAAGATTTGCAAGAATTCAATTCTCTACAAAATTGTTTCTATTAATTTTTAATATAGCATCTATAGTTTACGATCAAACGCGCTTATCAAAAGCGCTGCAAAAGCAGTAATCTAACGGTGCTGTAAAAAAAAATTTACTGTCGCCCAAAATGTAGGACCTGGTTATTGTGAGACAGCATATTTAATGAAGTTGACGTCTGATTATGGAGTAGTGATTGCTAGTACAATACATAAATTGATGAAAGAAATTATTTTTAGGCAGAAACGTTAAGCTTATAAAGCTCCATGTCAACAATAAAGAACCCTTAATAGGAAGTACAGCTTATTTAGCTGGGTTTGGCATTATTAATGGTGAGTGATTTGAGGTGTGTGCTTGAGCTGCGAGATACTAGCGACAACATACTGTACAAGGGCGTACCCAGGGGAGCGGGGCAAGGGACGCTGCAAAAATGAAATGCATAGAGCACTTTTTACAGAAAATAAGTCAATCATGTACAGAGCTGTCCACAAGTTAAATCAATATTAGATAAGAAATATCTAGGATTAGTTTAAGTTTATGTTAGATAAAAATTTAATTTTGCTAGAAGCACTAGACATGTTACGTGTGTTTCAAATTTGGACTTCGCCTTCGGAGCTCGGAAACAGCAAAGCGAATATCAGACGATGAGTATTTACTGTGGCGCCATCAGTGGATTTCTGCGTAAAGTTATGCATCAGTAATTACTGACGTCCGTGCTAAACGATGATCAAATATCACATCTCATGACGAATATATTGACGGATCACAGTAAATACTGATCTTATGACATTCGCCTAAACGACTCGGAGTACTTTATGAGGGCAAGTTGCGAACGTAAATAAAAAATGGAACTTGAAAAGTTTGTAAGTTCTAAGTAACTCCGAATTTATGTTTTTAACATTTCCTGGCTTTAGTCTGAAACAAAACTTTTCAAACATTCACAATGCCTACAAATTCCAAACAAATTACTCAATAACATTACCACTTTTCTCCTCTACTCGGTGGCATAATAAGAATTTTAGTCTGACGTTTGAGCTCTCAGTTTTCTAAATTATACCGGTTTCGATGCCTTCATTGTCACCCTTAACTAATATCAATGAGTTACACTATCTTGTTCCTCATTCGATGAGTTTAAACCAACTATATGAGGTTAAGCACCTTATATCTATATGTAACATGTTATCTTTGGTATTCTATGAAATAAATGACTCAATGATAATTCAAAGGCTTAATGAGGATTTTTGTATACTTATATAATAATATAATAAAATACAGGGTGCGCCATATTTTATGTCAGTATGTAAATATGAAATAATTTTGAAAACGAAAAACTGATTTCTATATATGGGGTATTTTTATTAAATATGGTCTTTTACAGTTTATTGGGACTAGTTTTTGAACACAACGTCTATCAAAGTGGCCGCCTTTATTGGCCAAAACAAAATGTGCCCGTTTTGCTGCGTTTTCCATTACTTTTTCGAGCATCTCTGGTGGTATAGCGACGATTGCGGTACGAATGTTTGCTTTCAGTTCTTCAGTGGTCTGGAGGTTGCTGGCGTACAATTGACTTTTCAAATAACCCCACAAGAAGAAGTCCGGTGGGGTCAAATCTGGAGACCTGGGTGGCCAGTCAATGTCACCTCTTTTTGACATCAGACGTCCAGGGAATTTTCGTTGCTGAAACTGGATTGTTTCATTTGCAGTGTGGCATGGCACACCATCTTGTTGAAACCAGTAAACATCAGGACCTTTTTCACACATTTGTGGGCAGACATAATGAGCCAACATCCACCGATATCGATTGCCATCGACTGTTTCGTTTTCGTTGGAGAAAAATGACCCAATGATGGTTTTGGCGCAAACAGTCACTTTCCTATCATGCAACGGCATTTCGTGGGTCTCATGTGTGCTTATTAACGCCGCCAAAGAGCGTGAAATGGGCCTCGTCGGTCATCACAATTTGCTTCCAAAAATCAGGTTCAGCATCAACCATGCGAGCGATTGTTTAAATGCAAATCATCAGAATTAGTATATTATACCCCGGGATGGTCAGGTGGCAATATTTTTTGTGCTAACTGCACCTTATAAATGCAAATCATCAGAATTAGTATAATATATTATACCCCGGCTTTATCAAAATTTAGTCCTTTGAAGTAGCATATTAGAATGTACTCTAAAAAATGTGCAAGATGCCATTAAAAAAATGTTATTCTTGTCATGTTGGTATGAGTCAGCCTCTAATTTTTGTCAATAGCATGTTTAATTATGTTTTATAGTGATGAAGATATTGTCCAATTACGCACTAACAATCATCCTGTATGTCTAATTTGTTGCAGCAGTTACGTCGCTGGGTAGCTTGGTCATTTTCGAAGGTTCTATTCCAGGTTAATCGCTCGAAGGCTCCAACGTTTGCACTTTTCAGCAAAAAGGAACAATTTTCTGCAATAACTAATAAACAATTGCAACATACTGGACATACCCATTAGTTCTGATTTTAAAGGTGTTTTCATCTCTTTTCCAATTCTTCTATAGACTTATAACTTTGAATTTGGACAAAAAAGTTACTCAGAATTTTGTATTTCGAGATGAGAGGCCTTCGCAATCATTCCAAAGAATATATAATTCCTTCTGTACAATTTCTTTTACAGCAAGGTTCACATTTGGCTAGTTAGCCTGATCAAATAAGTTTTGTGACGTTTCTAGATACATATTGTAACAGGAGTTTCCCGATTTTTCAACGAAGATTCCACTCCAATATTTTTGAATTGCACACCTCTGGTAGTATTTGGAGCTATACGAAAGTGACTTGGTTATTAGAATCTGAAGAACAAGTTTTGTCGGATTTCACACTCTTTCAATCCTTTCAATAAGCTCTTGACTAGGTCTTAAAGTACCATTGTCATCAACAATCAATGTTTGATTTGTTTCTGAATCTTGTCTAGAAGGAAACTTACGTTTAAGTTCATGAAAAATGAAAGAAATACTAATTCAAGTTTGGGGTACTCATAGATTTTGTGGTTCAAGTTATAGAAGGATTTCACTGAAAAAATGAGCAGCACCCTGTCTGAATTTTGAGGAATACGTAAGCAATGCAAAATTGTAGCATAGCAAACATGTTGTGTCATATAAAATGATCCCAAGTGATGCTTTCAAGTATTGAAAACGACTGAATTGTTACTCAAAAAGGCATCTCGCGCAATATTTGCTTGAAATTTTCAAGGAAGTCATAGTAGTTTTCCATGTCCATGTTAATCGTCAAATTGTTCTGAAAGACTCTATTTAAATGCAATGCAAATGGAAAGAAAAATATCAAATATAGTTTTTGGAGTCGCCCTTCCGTTTTGAGCTGGGTACGTCCTTGATACTGCACGCTGTAGCTATAACTGCATTTGTTAACTGCATTTCCAGTATTGCTACAGAACTATTTTTAGTACATATTGAATTGTGGGTTGATGCCCATTACAGCGAGCTACTATACATCAAAATTATATGCAATTATTTTGCAATCGTTTGTAAGCCGCTGAACCTATGACAATATTATTGCATAATTACGTCTATCTAATAATTATTTTCAGGGGCGTATAAATATGCGATATTTCATTTATGGCATGTGCGTTCCAATTCTATATCTTTCTACGGTATTTTCATATAATCGGAAATGTTAATGTCATTTTCAGTCATTGGAATAAATTTTTAAAATATACAAGCATTAAATAATATTCGCGTGTACGAATCCCGTTAATTCAATTTTCGAGACATACCCGAATATGATAACAAATACTGATATACTGACGGATAGGACTTGTATTAGAGGACGACTAATGAATGAACTGCAATCCAAAATCTATTATGCCGTAGTATTTTGAAAAGCTACTTGCCTACCGATGTAAAAAATTTGATTTCACAATCTTAAGCAAAAATCAAAGAATTCATAATATTAGTAACCCGGTACTTTTAATTTGCTATTGAATAATTTGCTACTGGAATAATTATATTGATTCTACACCATTTTGCTCAAATAATGATCTACAGGGCTTATCGAAATGGACATAGTGAAATGGTAGTTAGTATGAATCAAGACCGTTAAACATCTGAAAATAAAAAAGCTCTAAATTCAGTCTTTACGTTATTTAACTAAACACGACAAGCCTTCAATATCGTGTCTCTTAGACAACATCGACAACAATAATTTTGCACGATAACAAAGTTATCTAGGAGCAAAGTTAAACTAAACGAACGGTTAAAAAATCCAAGCCTCGAACTGATTTTTTCAACATGTTTGTAGTTTTCAAAACCAACCCCTTTAAAGGTGGTCAATCAAATGATTGGCTATTAACCAAAATAGCCAACTGTTGTTGGTATATTTTTTATTCATTTAAATATCTTACTTTTATGTGACACAGAACTCAAAGTTTCATTTCATCAACATTTTACAAAACGGTAGAATTGAGTTGAAGATACTTTGGGAACATACATATTCCAGGGCAGGACTCTATCTTGTTTATTAATTTTATTAAGCTCAACGCCGTAAGTTATACTCTGAGTTTATTATTACTTCGTAGAAAAGAAATATAAATACCTATTGCTAGTCACCCTATTAACTTGTTGCAGTAATTTCTTAGTGATTCACTTCACTATCAACTGATATTGTACAACAACTAGAATTGTGCTTAAAAGGGAACGGCATTTAGTATGTAATTTGACCATTCCGTACAACTTGAAAGTAAATTATAAAACCAAAAAATCGTTGTATGAAGGTCCCTACTTGACATTTAGTTGCGTGATGTACCAGGGGTGCAGTATTTAACTGAATCTGATGTCGGGTTGTGGTGGAAGCACGTAAATTATTACTATTTAAAGTATTAGTTTATCTAAAAGTTACTGAAAATGGGCTGCATAACATTTGTTTTCCCTTTCATTTGATGCAAGTATGACTCTTTTTATTGCGAAGCAATAATGATGTCAGAGTATAACTTGCAGAGGGCGTTGTGCTTAATAAAGTACAAGCCAAAATGAACCCGTCCCAGGAACTATGTGTGACTGTTTTTAAAATAGTCAAACATTTCAATATTCAGCGCGAAAGTGTTGATTTTGATAAGTAATATAAAAGTAGAAAAAATCCAGTCCGGTCCTGGACATCTTAATTGTGCGTCTAATTCTACTTTACTCTTAGGCAACGTTGTTATCGTATGAAATTTCAAAATAAAAGGATCAGTAGTGCCCATCACATGTGATATTAAAGATTTGGCATGTTTGGATGAAAACTGAATTTAGAACATTTTCATTCTCGGATATGAAAAGACCTTGGTCGGTACTCCCTACCATTTCACTACTCGTGCGTTCTATTAAGTACAGGACACCCTGTAGGTAAAAATAATAATCTCATCCGGATATGTAATGTGTTAGATCTTACGAAGCTTAAAAACTTTTATCTTAGGCTAAAAACAAGATCCTACTATCTTTTCTTACGTTTTATCATGAACTTGAAAAACACAGCTGCTCGGATTTCGACCAACTCTTTGCACAAGGTTACTGCTATGCTAAGGACGAAAAGCTTTATACCTTTTGAAAATCGGTTCACTGACGGTGAAGAAAAATACCAAAAACTAATAAATTAAAATAGCTCACACTTCATTTTTGGAAGTTTCAGAGGATCCTGATGGATTTTGAAAAGTTATTTTGGTGGCACAAAATAATAAAAAATGGGGAGAGGGCTGTAGGGGCGGGGTGGTAGAGAGTGTATCGCAATGTTTTGATCTTAGTTCATTAATATTCTTCTAACCATAGCAATTCCAAGCAACTATTAGACATATTTCACATATCATAAATTTCCCCGTACATTGGCTCTTGAAACTAGGAAACACAATTTCAGCAGACGGAATGCGCACCTGTCGGTCGCCCTATCATGTGCCGTGGGCTTTCAAATATCGTATCTTTGGTAGTGGATCCGCAAGATTTGTAGGTACCAGACGTCGCGAAATGCACATACGAGAAATTAAGGTACCGGGTGACAACATAGTCAATGCTGCAATACGAGGAATTTTTTTTTCATGTTAAGGCCAAATAGTGCCCTGAGGGTTCTGACAAAGCCTACTTCCTTTTGATGCCATTGCTCTATTTGATTAATTGTAGGTACTAGAAGTTGTTTTGAAGGTGGGTGTAGTATACTGACGATCTACTTGACTTTTTTTTACCTGGGTACCAACACTTAGTGCCGTCTCGCACAGGAACGCCATGGCGGCGTCGCCAGCATCTGTAGCCAAATTCACCGATTGAAATATTATGGCTGCTGACTGTTGTAGCGACGGACGCCGAAATCAATGAATACAAGCGCATGTGACGTTGGCGTTTGTTGTTGGAAGGCATTGGAATGCGCTCGTCTACACGTCGTCGACACTTAAATTTAGTTTAGATTTGGACCGTGTCGGGTTGGGTTCGGTGCTAATGTCGAGCCACGAGTCTCCTCTCATCGAACGCTAGAAGCGCAACAAATCCTGTCCAGACCAAATCAAACCTCCCTTTGAT
The DNA here is from genome assembly GCA_963669975.1 of Acanthoscelides obtectus. Lineage (NCBI taxonomy): Eukaryota > Metazoa > Arthropoda > Insecta > Coleoptera > Chrysomelidae > Acanthoscelides > Acanthoscelides obtectus. Next base: position 77,511,014 of record CAVLJG010000005.1, read on the forward strand.
ATACCGATCAATGAGCGAACGCAATCGAACGACAACGCCGACCTTGGAAACCGTTGGCTCATGTTGGCTCGCGCCGTACCTACCGATTCGAACACCTCCAAACCTGTAACCATATTTGCCTTGGCTTGCGTTGGAATCTCGGTCCGTACGCGGCTTTACGCTAACAATGCAACCAGCACCAAAACTCACATGTATTCTATACTATCTTTCTTGAATGTGACTTTTAATGATCATTCCTTAATATTGTTGTAGATCGTTATCAAGAACCAGTTAGATTACGGAAGGCAGTTCTACACATAGACTATCCAAGCAAATGTTTCGTCAACACTCCTGCAGACTATCCGGAAATATGTTGCACGTCCACTCTCTCTGAGGGTAAAGCATGTAAAGTAATTTTCTTTTTCACGCTTGCCACCTTAATCTGAAGAGACAACATTTTATATTGTGTAGTGGTTTTACAAAATTGTTCAATTGCTGCTTATGTTGCGCAAAAAACGAAGAGCTCATAGTATTCACCTTGATATGCCCACAGGGTGAGATAATAATTGCCCCACCTGTTTGACGATAATTATGAAATGATGTTTATCAGTTCAAATGAGCACATTTTTCCTCGCTTAGTTCTTTTTTATTTTTTAGAATTTAATTGATTTTAATAAGTGTAAAAAATAACCTATTAACAGATGAAATAATGAAATTTAAGGCTAGATCATCAAAATATCTGCGTTTGTATGCAACCGCATTGATGTATTTATGTACCGAAGACAGGTGTGTTTCTCAAGATGCAAGAATTATGTTTGGCTTAATTGTTTGATTTCAGGGTGATAGCGGAGGTCCGTTGTTCATAATGCGAAATGGAAGACATATACAAGTGGGCATTACAAGTCACTTGGCTATTCTACCAGTGTGTATAGTAAATTTCAACAACTCTGTCTACACAAGAGTGTCTGCGTATATTGGCTGGTTGCTGAGAGCTACTGGCATTGATTTCACCAAGTACAACCAAAACTAATGTTATTAACAGGATATTTTGTGCGTTCAGTAGAATGTGTTCGAGACTGTACTGAAATAAAGTTGAGACCCTGCTTGACGGTATTTGTATTTCAATTTTGGTAAGCCAACTTGTTCCCCCTTCATGAGCGGAACTATAAAAAGTTTGCCTGGGGAGGAGGCAGCGACACACTTGTTGCAATTTTTCCAAGTATGAATGATTAAACTTATTTTATCCATTGTTATTCTTCCTCTACCTGCCACGCATTAGCGAAGCAATTTGATGCAATTTATTCTTCTGCACTGAAATATTTGTTTTCATTAACAATCATTGCATAGTTTTTCCCTTCAAGGTAAGTATTCATTGATTTTCTGTACAACACACTGTGCGCTTTCCAGGTGACAGTTCGTTTGCTTTTTCTACTTTACACATTTCACAAATATTTGGGGTCTCCGGTTTAAGACAATTTTGATCTCCAGCTCATCTTAAACAATTTTGTACTCTTCATGTGTATCAGAATGCGGAAAAAGTAACAGATATCGCTGTTACTTTAATTTGAACTCGAGAGAACTAATTTGACTATGCGTGCCAAGCGGTGCACAGCACATTAATGGTGTCCCTGATGACTTTTTTCTTATCCATTATTCACACCAGACACCGTGTGATTGACTTACTAACAATCAATGGTACCTAAGTATTTTTTGAGAAGAAATTGCTAAATGATATGATACGTACAGGGAATCGCATCTGATATCTAGTAGAATTTCTCCTATTTTTGGGTTATTCAGATACCACCTTACACAGCTGCTCAGCTCCATATGAGTTTGCTTCATCGACAGTTGAAGAATAAAATCCAGATCCACCCTTCTTGGACACTATTTACCTCTGCTATAACGGTTTCAAATGTAAAAGCAACGCTCGTATTTTTCTTGCTGTCGTACTTCAAGTGCAACCCACACAATTCCAAATAATTTCCCTTGCTGGCATGTCCATGGAATGGTATCCCTTTTCTGACTAAACATGGTGAAATAGCTAAACTTTTTATATATCCGCACTAGAAAAGAATCTCCGGATACTTCCTTCGTAATTGGAATCAGTAACTTTCACTGGCCCCCTTTTTTCCAATTTTTTCTATTGTTTTTCAGTTGTATAAGCCTTTTCAGTAAACGAATGTTCTTTATTATTAGCCGGAAATAGTATAAAGTGCTTGTCATAAAGGTCTCCCCACTTTATTTTTTGCAAATCCTTTAAAAGTTGAAGCTCCTTTAAGAGTACTATGAAACCCCAGAATAAAAATTTACTATTTTACAAAATGGCGGACAGAAGGGTCGCCAAAGTTTAGCATCGCATAGATTTTTTCATTGTTTTGTAAATGAAATGTTCTATTACACATCCAGATAGAGAAGAATATTGATATATCTTATTATAGCGTTTTGGATCTTGAATTATCAGTAATTAAATATACATTTAGATGCGCGTAAATATACATTCACGCTCAGCCCACACTTGTCCACCATTTTGGAAGACACTGATTTTATACACTATAGCTATAAACTTCTGATAAGGAGCTCCAAAATAAGTTTCTCATTCCATTTAAATAAGTACTGTATATTTGAGCTAATCAAATTCAAAATATGTAGCTGTGCGTTTGAATTTTTAAACGAACCTGAACGCGAACTAAACGGCCCCGTCATCACCAAGGTTTATTTCTACGCGCTGAGGAATGACCACCTTGCTGAGGAGCAGTTTATTTGCTATTTACAAATTCAGAAATGACAGTTTGAATCAAATTTGATTTGAGGGAATTTCTAATTTTTACGAGCTTTTTACGTTTATCCAATGTTTTTTCCATTCCAGATCAGCCCAGTATAACCCATACGTAGATTTCGCGCGAAGAGTAAACGATTTATGTATGAACTTGATATCTTTCGCAAAGTGGAGGGCGGCAGAGGTCTAAAATAATTCGGTACTCGTATTGACATGTTTTAAATTTATACACTAAATATGTTAAATTTTACATGGAGCCCTGTAAACGGGTCATAATACGTTGTAAACTGTAAAAATGGTAAAAAAACAGCACGTAAATTTTATACGTTTCCTACAGCAACCTCGAAATGAGAGCAAATAAAAATATGGATAACTGCTATAAAGAGGAAAGAACAATCAATTACCTTATTAGTGAATAAATCTTATTTTTACTATACTGTGTGCAACAATTACATAACTTAACTGGAATTGAAGATAAGTATTAAAATAATTAATATAAGCGTTGCGTTTTTGTATTGAGCTTGTGTCACATCATCTGCCTTAAGATCAGAACTCGTATTGAGTATAGCTTTGTCCATTCCTAAGCTAAGTCTCATATGCTCTGCTCGCACTATTTTCTTGCCTTTGTGCATAGTTTGAGGTTGGACGCTTAAATAAAGTACGCATAATACTTATTTAAATATGCACGACAATAAGTCTAAGAGCTTTTATTTGGTTTTTATGTAATTTCAGTGCAAAATTAAAATTATCAAAATATCTAGTTGCCTAGAATTGACTGGTCTCGAGACCCGAATAACTATGGTCACGAGGTGGCGGTATCATCGCGCATGCAGTGAATACACGCATTGCTCACCTGAAGACGATATAATGAAAAGCATGCGTTTATTGATAGATTTGTGCGTGTATCCCAGTTGACTAGATATTCGATTATTATCATTATTGTTGCATGATTCACCGGCATCTACCAAACATGTCGCCCGGCACTCAAAGATGGGTGCAGACTGAACCGACACGTCAAGCTCCAAGAGCACAAGCTTGACAAAGGGTAGCTTTTTTCAAGCTTACGTTGAGGTATCATAGCGATAAAGCTTAAAGGCAATGTCCCCCCATGCCCGCTTAAGCTCCGACCATGCCCTCCTGTCTCCAACTTATAGATAACTGTGTCTACATGCACTAAGTGGCACTCTCAGTAGGAAATAGGTCTTCTAAGATAACTAGGTTTAAGCATCACGTCGTTTCTCCATAGCCTCATGAACATTGTAGAAATGAGAATGAAGTTAATGACTACAAAAGGAAAAAGTTCTTTTAATGAACATTGATCACTGGTGTTACCGTTCTTTTTCTTGACGCCATAAGCGTAACGTATATCCTGAAAGTTTTTGCACAAAAAACTTATAGATTTTTGATCAAGACATTTATTCAAAAATTAATTAGTTTACGTAAATTACAACTCAATACTATGGAGTTATGTGGAGTGGCCCATTCTGCTTTTTTCGAATGCCCCTCGTGACGTCATGTACGGAATTCAGATCAATTTCTCTCAGTTTTTTTGTAAATTCGCCGTTTTATTTTTTTTTTTCATCTTGGGCTTCATAGCCATGATAAATCTTCCTAGACAGTAAAGCCCAAAAATCCTCTATAGGGCAATTCTGCGCCAAGTTTGGAGATTTATCGTTTTTGGGATCAAAAGTTATCGAAGCCAGTTTTGGATATCTCTTGAGTAATGGCATAATTCTAGGTCTGGCCAAAACATGATATGGTCATTATCATGTTGTTCGTGGACAAACTGAAGCAATTTGGAAAGGCAGTTATCCATATAGCTCGGACTATTCAAAGCTTCACCCCTCACTCTTCCCACAAAGGCTGGGATACACCCCTGTTGCGCACCGACAAGGATTTTATCTACAAATTCCGCTGTATTTTTGTATCTAACATTGTCATCTAATATACTGATTTTTCCATTGACAAAGTGTACCCGCATCAGTTGACGACAGCATCTTGGTATACGAAGGAGTTGTGCTTAAGAATATTTGGAGCACTTAAGTCTCTTTCGATATGTAAGACCATTCCTCCTCAACTCCAACGATATTTAACCCCTACCGAGCGGGACCATGATAAATGCATGTTCTGGAAGTTGTATCCAGTATACAACTTCTTCCCGTTCAAGTGATTGTACACGCGTTAAGGAACACCTCAGTACCGGTTGCCGGGTGGCGGTGCAAGTCCGCCAACGGGGGCCACTTTAGGTCTATTTAATTTCATTAGCACGTAAAAAGAAGGTGGTAGACAAGGACCAGTCGGCCGAGGCGGTACCACCCGCTAACTTTTCCCAGGGTGTCTTACAAGTGTTCGCTTGTTTCCACACCTAAGCTATGCAGTCGGTTATGATAATGGATCCCTCGAGCACTAAGAATTCCGGACGTAAACTAACTCCACTCTCGGAATGTCCGGGTGGAGGGCGGGCTCGAGGGAACAACATAGGAGATAAAATTTATTTTACAAACATCGGCGAGATTAACAGCAGCATTGATGCTGTTCATCACTTCCTGCAACCTAATCGTCCCGCCATGCTTTTCTTAGCGGAGACAAAAATCTCAGAGTCTGCACCGATTAACCATCTTACCTTTCCAAACTACGAGGTGCACTCCAAGCTGAGAAAGAACGGGGGAGTTGTGGCTTTTGTCCGCAGCAGTCTTTCCTACTCCAGAAATGTTTCTTTTGAATCAAACCGGAAGAACATTATGTGGCTTCGCCTCAACTCCAAAACATCACCCAAATTTATTTGCTGCCTTTATCGCTCTCCCTCGAACCATAACTGGGATGACCTATTAGAATACCTTACCTCGCTCCAGAGGTAGTTCTTCTCGGTGATTTCAATGCCGATAATGAGCTTTGGTTGGGCTCAAACAAGACTGATGCAGCAGGTCGTGCAGTCGAAGCGTTCGCTCTTTCTCAAGGGCTGACCCAGCTGGTGACGAGCTCTACTTTTTTCCTCCGCGTCTCGTCACTCGCCAGTAGCTTGCTGGATCTCTTTCTGACCATGCATCCTGTCCCTTACAGCACTGCTGTCCTGTCCCCCTTGGGTAACTCAGACCACGGTGTTGTGGAGGTTAGGTTTCGGTCAGAACCCGCTGTGACAGCAGAAACTCGTACAGGCCGCAACACTTGGCATTACGGACATGCTGACTGGGAGGGGCTCAGAGACTTCTCTACCTTTCCTTGGAGAGATGTCTGTTTCACTGACGCGGATGCGTCGGCTGTCTGTTCTTCGATAACTGAAATTATCCACGTCGGAATGGATGAATACATCCCTCACATAGTGAAAGTGCCTTTACCAGGTTCCAGCGGCTGGTTTAACAAATCGTGTGACGCTGCTCGCCAGCAGAAGATCAGGGCACACAAAACCTTCTTACAAAACCCCTCTGTAGAGAACAGACAAGCCGACGTCGAGTCTAGAAACAAATATAACGAATCGGTTTGCAATGCCAAAAACCAGCACGATATAAAAGCTAAGCCCAATGGCAGTCGGTCTTTCTGGACGCTGGTCAAGCAGATTAAAAAGAACCTCTCACATAGTAGCCTCCCACCACTAACGTGTCAAGATGGAATAATTGTATTCGACTCAAAGTCCAAGGCGGAAGTGCTGGCCAAGGCCATTGCTGAAAACTCCACCATGGACGTCCTCCCCAACGCCCAAGTGCCGTTAATTCAAAGGGTTCCCTACACTATGCGGGAGGTAACATTCAGGCATAAGACCGTAATATGAGTGCTCTTGTCGCTCGACATCAACAAAGCTTCTGGTCCGGACTTGATTCCTGCCACTGTACTGAAGAGGTGTGCAGCGGAGCTTGTTCCAGTTCTTTCGCATCTCTTCCAGATATCTTATGAATCCGGCACCTTCCCAGAAAACTGGAAAAAAGGGATCTAAGACCGACCCTTACAAGTACAAGCCTATAGCTCTGCTTCCTGTTATAAGTAAGGTGATGGAGAGGTGCATAAGTCGCGAACTTCACAGCTTGATTAGCGACAGGCAATATGGTTTCCGGTACCAACGATCCACAGGGGATCTCCTGGCTGACGTCGCGCAATTGTGGAGTAAACTCATCCAGTCTTATGGTGAGGCCCTTGTCGTTGCTCTTGACACCACGAAAGCGTTCGATCAGCTGTGGCACGCTGCCCTATTAAGCAAACTTCCCTCCTATGGCCTTCCAGAAAAGCTTTGCAGATGTGTGGTTGACTTTATCTCTGGACGCAAGGTATCCGTCGTAATTGAGGGGTTCTCCTATTAATCCCACAACGTCAACGCGGGTGTTCCCCAAGGATCAGTCTTGGCTCAGACACTTTCTCTTACATATTAACGACCTCCTTTCCTGCTCGATCAACCCAATCCTCAGGTTCGCTGATGACAGCACTCTACATGCAGGAATTCAGAGTAACAAACCGATCTCTGCCGCTGAGCTGGAAAAAAGAAGGCTACATCCTGTCTTACAAGAGGCCTGGAGGCTATCACTGCTTAGAGACCCAACAATCTCGTACTGTTGAATGCTTCCAAAAACACAGTACAGTACTTTGACGAACAAATTGCGTCCTAGCGCTCATCCGGTTTCGAAGGACGGCCGAGCTCTGTCAAAGAGCCATTCATTTCGGCTGGTCGGAGTCCAGATTACCGAGGACCTGATCTGGCACGAACACATCTTGTCAATAGCTGCTCCTGCTGAGAAAAAGCTAGGCTATTTGTTTAGGGCTGAGAAGTACTTTTTTCCGCATGACCTTTTCACTCTATGGAAGGCCCAGATAAGGCCTAGCCTCGAGTATCGATGACTCTTCTCTAACAGACAGTCTCGGAACTCTTTCGCGGGCCGTCGGCGATCTAGCTCTTTTCTACCGCTACACCAACGGGCTTTGCTCCTCAGAGCTCTCTTCCATGATGTTGCCGCATGATGTGCCTGCCAGACAGACAACAATAACTTTGGCGTACCATCCTAACCGTGTCGAGCTTCGTACATCCTGAACTGGGCGATATGACCGCTCCTTTGTCCCGAGAGTGTCGAGACTGTCAAACAATCTGCACGAGGAAGCCTTTCCCAGTTTACTAACCTTAGGCAGTTCAAAAATCGTATTAACAAAATTTCTTGGGGATCATCATAGCAGCCGCGGTGTTCCGGCATTTAGAAATAAGATGCTTGAGCTGTTTTTGTACAATAACTTTATTCATATCAATATATGGACAAATGTTTGGTTTACAATTTGCATAAATAAAATTTAAATATATTTAACAAACATTTTAATTGCTGCATACTAAAAACTCAAAAAGATTTGTGGTATAACATAAACATTTTCATAGTGGTACGACAACATTTAACAATTGTTTCATTTAGGTTTGAGGCATATCGGGAGAACTATAATAAGGTTTTAATGTACACAAATAGAATACATCTACATCATAATTTGAATATCCCTGTTCATTGCGGTTTATAAAACATAGAAAATCGTCAGGCCAAAATCTATTATAAATACATATTGCCAGCGCTTAAGATACCACAACACTGCAGCGATCACTGTCAGTGTGAAATTCACACCAAGTCAAAGAAATAGTGTTTTCCACCGGCATGCACTTTTGCACCATTTACGCACGTCTTATTGGGCTGTGCTGCCAGGTTCTTCAGTGCATTTTTCTTTGTTATCGTGTGCTCCTCTGGGAAAATCATTGCTAGTTTACATTATCTTCCTAAATACTACGTCGTTTGTACAAGTTCCTCAAAATTTGTGAACTTCGCTATGGTGGTATAAGCAAGAAATATGATAAATACTAGGTCATATACATAACTCAAATAGGTTGTGAAATAATTGATGAATATCCGTCCTGCACTGATTGTGTTTCCGCGCTACTGCGCTTCCACTTCATATTGCCCTACACCGTTACCGGAATTGCAATTCCATTTGCGATGACTTAGTGCATGTCAGTGGAGAACGATATTAGTATCAAATGGAAACTGACAAATCAAAGAGCCCATTTGGATGAGTATGATGACTTGGCCCCCAAATAGCAACATATACAGGATGTCTGCAAAAGGTTGGGAAACATCGAAACTGGAGATACTACAAACCAAAATATGGTGTCAAAGTTACAATTTTATTTATTATTTTTCCTTATTGCTTGATAAGTATATCAGATGCTGGCACAAAACTCGGTATAGGGAGGTTTTCTAGTATAAGAAATAAAAATCCGTTATTTTTTATGGCCAAACTTCTAGAGGGCGTCATGAGTTCCAATGCATTATTTGTACCATGATGATAAAATACTTTTTTAACACAATAATCATGTTGCTTTGTATAACATCTGAGTAGCGTTGTTATGGTTTCTAATGTTTGTCATAATATTGCTTTAAACTTTATGAATAAGTTTATGTTGACAATTAGTTCTTAAACATCATGGAGTATAAGTTTGATGAATATTCTGATATGTATTTAATGTACGGATTTGCAAAATGTTGCTTTAAAAACAAATATCTCAAAAAATATTAGTTTTAGACACTTCTAACATGTAAACCTTTTTTGTTGTGGAAGTACGAGATAATAAGATTTTTCGGTCAGTTGTTTTATACAGAGTAGCACAAAAAAGTTATGATAAGTTTTTTACCGAAATAGTGCTGCAAGTGACGCCCCCTATAAGTTTGCTATAAAAAATGTCGGATTTTTGTTTCTCATACTTGAAAACCTCCCTATACCGAGCTTAATGCCAAAATCTGAAATACTTCTCAAGCAATAAGGAAAAATAGAAAATAAAATTGAAACTTTGACACCCTGTATCTCGCAAGCTACCAACTTTTGGACTGAGGTATGTTTAGGTCAATCCACATATTTTGGTCTGTAGTATGTCCAGTTTCGAGATTTCCCAATCTTTCGCAGACACCCTGTATAGAAGTCTATATTTAATATCGTTTACGATTAACAAATACTTCACGGCTGAGCTCCGCTGTAATTATCATCTATTCAAACCAATTACGATGAAGGACTGATTGCAATGTGGGGTTCTAGAAAACTTTATAGAATCTTTTTAGATGTTTAAAATCATACTACAAAAAAAAGAAAGTAATTTCGAAATTAATCTCGTAGTCTTGATTCCTCGACGTTTTTTGAAATTACCTCGAAATTCCCTTCAAACGTTTTGATCGCCATATCCCTTAATTTTTTATCGAATTTGTATTAGGCCTAACACAGGTCTTATGCGTCCTCCTGTTTACTATTACTGTTGGAAAACATATTTAAGCATAGTAGTAATTTGCCGGATCATTTCCAGGACATGACAAGAAGCCCGAAATGCAAAACATGTCACCCCATATATATGATTTTTTTAGATTTTTCAATTTTTGTAATTTTTCAACAATAACCCGAAATATATTTTTCGTTTTCAGTATTTCTTAGAACAGGGTCGTAACTAGTATTAAAAATTACAGTAAGCCAAAAAATTACTGAAAAACACACTCATATTATCATATTTTTTACAAATAGACGGTCAAACCAATGTAGATCAGACCATGATTTCATAATAATGATTCCCCTTTTACCTCAACGGTGATAAAAGGAGCTAGAAAGTAAATAAATACCTGACTACCATCTCGCGAGCTCGGCTTGAACTGAGAATGACTTCTGAGAAATTAGTATCTTTATTAGAAATAGTTATTAAAATGATCATTTAAGAGCATTTTAGAAATCTGACAAGTCGTTCTAATAATTTATAGTTTAATGTACGAGTAATTCTTAACAAAATTGTTCTGAGGAAAACTGAAAAGGAAATCATTCTGTTTCTTAGAATAACTTAATTTCTTTGTATAGTTACTATTTTCGGACTTTTCACCCGACTGTAATTTTTTGGCGCGTGGGTATGTACACCTATGTATCTTTGTAACAAAAGAATTATAAAAACGAAATATATATATAATATAAATAATAAAACAATCAACATTAAAATTCCTATTTCACAAGCTGAAGCTTAAACAGCTTAGTTGCTTTTGATATGAGAGATATTCTTGAATTGTTCTCAGCAGTACGACAAAAATGTTGACTACATTAAAACTTACTAAAAAAATTGCGGATGTTGAAGATAGGTTTACCCTTGAAACTCCTATTTCACAGGCTACTGCTTAAACGGCATGATGGATTTTGACATGTGAGTGTCGTTAGTTTTGCCTTAGCACTACAAGTGATGGTGGGATTTATAATAATAGAATGGCGAATTTTAATAAAAAAAGTTTTAAATTTCTGCTTCATGCGCTACAGCTTAAACGTCTTGATTGATCATGGAAGAGAGAGAGAGTGACCCGATGTATACCAAAATTTTATAAGATCAAAATGGTGGATATTAAGCTTAAGCCTTGAAATTTATGTCTCATGGGTTAAACTTGAAATGACTTGATGGATTTTGACATTTGATTAGTCTTGATAGCACAATAAAAAATACACTCCTTTGGGTTACTGTAGTCGGGTTACAATCGCTTAATTTACGTGCAAACCAAGAAAATCTATCATACGAAGCTTTTTATTACTTAGGGCAAAATGTCTTTGTTGGTAGATTACAGAAATTGAAAAACTTCGAAAACTGTTGATTTTATTGATTAATGTCAATATTTAAGCTGTTGGATCCATTTTAAGAAGAAAGCTTTATACGAGAGATACATAATATCTCTTAATACCAGTTCAGATATTTCAATCAGAAGCATTTTTGATGTACCACATTATTTACTTTATTTTCTTCCACCCGAGGCGTTTGTTTGGAATTTCACTTGTCTTCTTTAGCAGACATTGATTTTTCTTCAAATAATAATCACTCTAGAAATCCCCAGTCATTTATAAACATATTCGATTGCTTACTTTTTTCGATTCAATGCACGGTTTTCGCTTAAAAAAATGAAAACCGTTTCTCTGCATGATCATAACAGTATCGTTTACTTTTTTAGGCGAAAACTGCTCGTCGGAATAAAAAGATTCAAGAGATCAGATCTTCTCATAAATGAATACAGACTCTACTACTACTTGAAGGATGAAGTCTTTCACGGCTAATTCTAATTTCATTTAGGTTTTTCGGGCTGTTGAGCCGTGGTCTTGTTGGATATTCTCTGGAAAAACTTGCTTTAGGTAATCCAGTGATAGGTCTAGTGGCGCATGGAACAATCAATTTTATGAATAAACTGACGCGTCGCAATGGGAAGTCCGCTAAGCCCTATAATTGCCAATTTCTACATAGTAAAGTTCGAGGAAGAGGCACTGAACACCGCTCCCAATCGTCCCAGTTGTTGGCTACGGTATGTGGATGATACCTTCGTGGTATGGAGCCACGAAAGAACATAACTAGCAGTCATCCTAAATCAGCGAAACAGCATTCACCCCAAAATCAAATTCACAATGGAGATAGAAGAGGACAATCAACTGGCCTTCCTGGTGGTAAGACGAGAGAACTTAGAGATGGGTCACAGAGTTTACCGCTAAGCAACACACACTGACAAATATCTACACAACCATCATCCTGGACAAAAAAGAGGTGTCACTAAAAATCTGATAGACAGGGCACACCAAATCTGTGAACCTCAATACCTGCAGGGGGAAGTGGATCATGTTACCATAGTCTTACAAGCAAAAGGCTATAGCAGGGAACAAATAAAGCAGGTTTCACGACAAAAAAGCAGACCGCCGGCAGGAGACAAGGAACCACCTACGGGAGTCTCCTTTCTACCATACATTAAAGGCATTACAGATAAAATAGGTAGGTTGCTGCAGAAACGCAACGTCAAGACCATCTACAAGCCGACAAATCAAATCCAGCAACTCCTAACATCAGTAAAGGACCCTAGGGACCCCTTGAGCGGTGACGGCGTATACAGAATACCGTGTTCCTGTGGTAAAGTACCGAACACGCATCAAGGAATATGAAAGAAACTGTCGACTGGAACAAACTGATAAATCAGAGGTAGCCAAACACGCACTCCAAGATGGCCACAATGTTCTGTTCTACCAAACTGAAGGCCTGGCTTTAAACAAAACGTGGTTCCCAATTCTAAAAAACACAGCACAAAAACCACGTCATTCAAGAGACCCAGACTCCCCTACCAGACAGCTCAGTCCTCAGTCTGCCGATCGCCTATAAAACCGTACGCCCATCCAGTTGGCCGATCAGTTTCAGTCGACCCGCCAAGCCGAGCACTTCGCTCTCGCCGACAGTGCCGCTGAAGGTGGCTACCGCAGATGTAGCCGAAAAATCCAACCCCAATACGGCTCAACAGCCCGAAAAACCTGAATGGTATCTACTACTACTACTATTTTTTTTATCTATAAGAAAGGTCGGTGGCGTGCCGTTAAGATCTTCAGGGGACATAGGTTCATGTAAGGTTTACTTCTTAAGATGGACCCAAAGATTACCCCCTTACATGTTGATATTCAATTAGGAAACTTTTCAATAAATAAAAACTTGGTTGGAAAGAATAAACGCGTCAATATGCGATTTTGATTCATTATGACTTCTAGTAACACAACAGATCATATCATACTAAAAATGTTTAGTTGCTGTCAACTTGCATTTAAGACCATTAACGTAACAGTGGCATTACGCGCTGCATCGTTGCCATTATTTGAATGAGCAGTGTATTATTTTCGGTTCTATACTGATCCTGTGGCTCACTATGCTTGGGTCTGCTACACGAGCCTTGCTTAACATTATTTTTATGGAAAATGTCTCATGAATAAATACTTTTTCATTCAGTCCTAACTATTGGTAGTAAGAAGGAAATACCATAATACTTGATGATGTAGCAAGGTCAAAGCTTCCATAAGTTTCAGTTGATCATGGCAAGTTTATAAACTTGTGATGAAAATATAAAGTTTAGATTTGCTTGGTAGAAGCATCAAGCTCTATATGCTCGGCTCGGCTCTGAAAATAATTCATATTGATTCCATCTACGAAGTTTTTACATTTAAATATTTTAAAGCGTATTTATTTTAAACTTGCATGAATATTTTGCTTTTTCAGCACCTGATTGTATTTCACACTGCGCCCACAATAAAAACAAAAACGGACATCAATGATCTATTATACTGTGACAGCATTTTTTGTTTTTAATGTGAGCGTACTAGAGCAACACTATTATTTGTTTAATATTTTGTGCCTTGTTATGTGTTATTATAGATTTGAAGTGGAAAGTGGAGAGTATTGTGACCATGCGCTTATTTAAATATACTTGAGTTAATTATTACCAAATGGTTAGTTTTGGACCAAAATGCAAAAATGACGAAGTCTGGGTACTTAAAAGCATTGAAGCACTAGAATAAAAAAATTTGGTGATAGTTCAAGATTCAAATGTTCTACGATACTCAAATATAAAAATCTCATAGATGTTATCTATTTGAAATTTGAGTTGTTTCCAGGGACGGAATATTCCTATAATATCTAATAAAAAACTATTTTTGGACATGTGGCCAAAACCTCTACTGCTTAGTTTATTTTGTACTTTTTATGCTTTCTATTTTTATTCAATTTAAAAGTTTTTGGTCCCTCTAAATGCATATGAGTTATAAAAAGTCTCAAATTTTCTTTGACTAAATCGGGATTCTAAACTATCGATAGACAGTCTAAACGTGCAATAATCAACCAAAACCATGGATCTGCTTTACACTCATACGAGTATTTAGAACAGAAAGGGTCCGATTCAATAATCAGTCTATCAGACTAAATGAACCTTAAAAAAATGTGTTATTATTGGCCCATATTCAAATCATACCATTGACTAACCACACTGATAATAGACCTGACAACAGTGATAATAATGATGTTTTGTGTCGTATTCACACTTAGATATGCATTATAGTAAAAATCTTCGAATCTTGTTATTGCAAGTCATCGGATAAAAGTGACTATTTCAGAATTCTCTATTGAAGGCAAATTACGAAAAAAGATATACAAACTTTTATCAATTAGTATTCAGTATTCATGAATTATAGTACTAAACGGCTAATTAGAAATACGCAACGCTTGTAAAGAATTGGTAGTCAAAAGCGCGCAAGTTCTAATATCGCATCTCTCAAAACTGACAACTTTTTAGGAGAGCAAAAATAACGGTGGGTCTTTGGATCCCTTATCGAATCACATTCTTGTTTTATAATTCCCCATATTTGTTTGGCCCCTAAGTCCTTGAAATACTGTTTACTGATGACTCTTTTCAAGTACACGCATACCTTATTAATTATTTTTTTAGTTACGCAGTGTTAGTACCTTAGCGACGATATGGTGTTACAACAACGATAAGAAATCCTTCTATCCAATGAGTCGCAACAATATAATATAAATTATCATGAAACACTGATCCCTCAACTAGTACACGATGTATTTGTCACTACCACGCCTGCTAATATCACACTCGGCCCTTACACGTTCCTCCGCAGGTGTCGACTCCACCGTCGAGGTGGTAAACTCAGTGCTGGGCGACTTGAGGTTCTCGAAGTCAGGAGAGTCCTTCTCCATAGCTGATTCCAGGTTCCTGGGATCGCAAGGCATCGTCATAAGTGACCGTTTACGCAGCTTGGCTTGATTCTCTACTATGCTCACCAAGACCTCTGTGGAACTGCCTATCGCCATTGCTGGGACGCTCGCTAGGCTAATCTCTTTTTCTGTCAGATTAGGACATACTTCATTGAAAAACCTGCGAAAAGAATTCATTAAGAGCCGAAATAAAAGTTGATTCGTCAGTATTTGTGGATCAATTCAGTTAGAATACCAACAATACTCATGGCACGATTTCGGCATCTTACCGGCTACAAGCCAATAGTATCCAATTGGATACAACAAGAATGTCTGCTCGACGAGTTCTTACCTGACTCTTTTGGATTACTTATCACGATTAGTTAAAAAGCAGCATGTGTTAAGAGCCCTAATCCCTGTGCATGTATTAAGAGCTCATCATACTTAGCTATCTTTGACAATAACGTTTTGGGGTAAGATTTCTGCAGTAACAAGGTTCTCTGAGCTCAAATTGTATTTTACTAAATTCGTATTGCTTGCTGAAGCTTCACTTGAGTTTGGGAAAAAGCAAATACGTTCGAGATAACATCCCATATCGCCTGACGTGACTTACATAAATCAACGTTATCGAAATGTTCGCCACTTTCTGAGTCATGCTGGGACAAAAAGTACAGAAGTCTCGCCATCGTCCATCATCTCATCTATAAATAGTCTTCAGGACCGAGGACAAGGTCGAGGTTTTCTCTCATGCTATGGAACGACAGTTCTCTCCCAACTATGATCTTGATAATGATCCCGACGAGGAGCAACAAATTCTAAGATCCGTCAGCAGATATTTTAGGCCCAACGGCGTTAGTGATCCCCGCGCCGCCATTAGTGATTCTTCCCGAAATCCCACATTGCACACCAGCAGAGCTTCAAGGTCATATTAAAAACCTCAAGGTGCGTAAAGCGCCTGGGGAGGATCAATTCACTAATTAACGGCGCTGAAGCTGCTTTTACGGACGTCCTTCACTTATCATCTCGTGAATATTATCAATGCTCTGCTAAGAACCCAGTACTTTCCATCGGCATGGAAGACTGCGGAA
The DNA here is from genome assembly GCA_963669975.1 of Acanthoscelides obtectus. Classification (NCBI taxonomy): domain Eukaryota; kingdom Metazoa; phylum Arthropoda; class Insecta; order Coleoptera; family Chrysomelidae; genus Acanthoscelides; species Acanthoscelides obtectus. Next base: position 77,527,362 of record CAVLJG010000005.1, read on the forward strand.
GTTATAATTATTCCAAATAAGGCGGGTCCGATATTTCCCCAGGACTATCGTACCATCAGCCTCCTGTCTGCTCCGTTTAAGCTCGCTGGAAAGGTGACTTTACGTCACCTTGCGAATTTCTTGTCAGATCACCATGTGATTCCGGACGTGCAATTTGGATTTCGGTCTGAGCATAGTACGGAGTTACAGGCCGTTAGGCTTGTGGAGCAAGTAACCAGGGGTTTCACCCTTCACGAAAGTACTGGCATCTTGCTTCTGGATGTCTTGAAGGCATTTGACAAGGTGTGGCACAAAGGCTTTTTCTATAAGCTAATTCAAAAGGGGTTTCCATTTTGGCTCCTCAAACTTTTGACATCCTTCTTTGAAGGTAAGAAATTTCGGATCAAAATTAATAATTTTTTGTCGAAATCCTTTACGCACTTTTCACACATGATATCCCTTGCCCTAGCGACTGTGAGGTCTATCTATATGCTGATGACACTGCACTGGTGGCCCAGTCGCATACCGGGAATCTGGTTCACGACAGGTTACAAGGTGCAGTGGAATGAGGTATTGGAATGGGCAGATCGTATGCTAATCAAAATTAATTACACGAAAACGCAGGGTATCTATTGTACTAAAACGTAGCGGCACCCCGCTTGAGGTTTCAGGGAATGGAGCTCGCATACCATGTGGAAATTCTGCCAAAAATCAGCGTACCTTGATGTAAACTGCTCCGACTTGCATGCTACCAGGTTCTCTTGATAGCTCGTAGTCTCTCTGGGTTCCGACCGTCGCTCACGGTCGAAAGTGGGTAGGTATTTAGGTTGCAGGGGAAGCACATCCACGCTGCCCACAGTGGCTGGACGGGGTCGGAGGGGGGTGATGATTTGAGCTATGGGGGGAATTTCAGACGGACTTGGTATATCTGGAACATACGAAAATGTTTAGGTCAGTAATATTTCGCGTGGATTATGAAAGTGGATTCTGTTTCTAGGCGGTATAGTATCTCTAGTCATAATTTATTTAAAGCGGCAAAACATTTGAATCGATCCGTTGCGACCGCGAGTGCAATAATCACGAGATACAATCAAAACGGGTATTTTGATGGCTTACTACGTTTAGTCGCACAATGTACCAGCTGCCTGTTCTCAAAAATCGTGTTCGAAGAATAGTGCTTAAGGGTCAAAAGGAAATGTAGGACATCTGGAACCACGTTCCCAAACAGCTCCAACCTCACGGGAGGGTGCGAGGCGAAATCAGACAACACAGATACCCGCAACTGTTTCGCTGCACCGCTGATTCTTGGCTCTGCTGACGTAGGAAATTATTACTAAGATGACCTTGAACTAAGAAACACCAAAGATAAGATGTTTGTAAGGTGATGTCTTTGTTATACAAGTAGGCAGTAGGCAGAAACCTTGGTAGCGACTTTACTGACCCTTGAACGAATATGCCATTCGAGTCGATTTTTTACTTACCCGGTCTTATGGGGATGGTGTATGGCCCATTGTGATGCAGTACTGCTATACTAGGCATTGATGGTCCTTGTAGAGCTAAACCTATCAAATTGACACCATTATTATCGCCTGAAAGTGCAGGAAAGATATTGAGTGCTGGCTAAAATCTATGTGCAGGTGTTTGACTTACCAGATTTATCTTCAAATTGGTTCTTTAAGGCTACGGGATTGTGCTTGATAGCATTCATTCTTCGATTTGTGGGTTGTTCCGTTTTCTTGCGACGTGGTTGTTCCACTGGTAGGACGCTACGTCTTTGTTTCGGAAGCTTTGCCCGTGCCTGTTGATAATTATAAATAGATAAATGATGATGATGTCCTGTCAAATAAAATAAAAATTTCCGTAATTATCAGGTTATTATTAGTATTATATCAATTGAAATTAGCCTTTTAGTATTTTCCAACAATGTATCCTGAAACTTAGGATTTGAAACCAAAAAAAACGACCCAATATATCCGGAGCTATAGTCAAAGATCGAAATGGAAGAGAAAAGCGTAACTCATACTCAACTGCTAACGTTTTCACCATACTCAAAGGCACACCGTGACACCATGCACTGTGCTATCCTATTCCATTTTGCTACCTAATTCAAGAAAATAAACTTTTATCTCCAGAGTGGAGCACCATATCGTTGCAACGTTTTGAATAACACGAAATCCAACAGAACGTATATGTCCTGGATTTTGTACATCGGAGTTAGAAAGGGACGGTAGATTTCTAGAAAGGGGACATTTCACCTCTAAAAAGATTTTTCGACAGCTGGTGGTAACAGCAGAACAATTTGAATTATAAATGAATAAAAAACAATTTATAGAGTGATCCGAAAAACCTGTGTGCACTAAGAAGCAGTTCAAAACAAAACTGAATGATAACCAGGAATATTAAATTGAAAAGGTTGAAAAATTTGTACTTACAAATACTGTAGATCAGAGGGCATAAATAAAAGCAAGGTTTCAAAAAGGTAGGAGCACTGAAGAATATAATTGAATCTAAGGATACAAGAAAATTCGGCTATATAAGGCTATTAATAGGCCAACAGCGCTTTATGGTTGCGATATGTGGATGTTGAATAAAAAAATTGAGAAACTATAAATATAGGAATTTGGAGAAGAAGAACCAATGAGGAACTAAAAGAACTATAAAAGAACCGAACATTTCGACAGTAGCGCAAATGCAGCGATTATGATGGATGGGACGTTTGCAAAATGCCTGATACGCGAAGTACAAAAATAGTTCTAGAAGAAAGACCAAGAGGTTTGTGAATAGAGTCTATCTGAGAAGATTTGAATCGTTTGAAAATACAGCGATGGAAATAAAAAGTACTGAATAAAACATTTTGGAAGAATATCATAGAAGCCATGGGCCGACGCGGACTGTAGAGCTGTTGTATATACAGGGCGTTATTTAAAAACGTGGCCAAACTTTAGAAGGCAGTTATTTGAGTAATTATAAGATGACAAGTTCATATAAACATAAGCAGAAATGCTTCTTTTTCAAGACACAGGGTGTCAAACATTTTTTGACAAATCGGTTTTTCCTAAATGTCTTAATAAAGCATCAGTCGATTTTGTTCAAATTTAGCAGTGGTTTCAAGGACGGTAAGGAGCTAATTAAGCTCTAATTACCCCAGTGGGGTCCCGAAAAACACCCCAACCAATATCTTGGACAAAAAAGTTGTACAACAGTCTAACTGTGATTATATCCTTGTCAAGATCTGTATATTGAGAGATAGTAAAATCGCTTCCATAAACAGCCTACGGTACTGAGAACGTGCCAGACTCTACAAGAAGGCACTTTCTCTACTTATAGATACTGTTGTTTTGTTATGGTATTATCCTTTTTGGATTTTATCTACAGAAAGGTAACAACCGAAACAAACGAAATAAATGTAATATTTTAGAGACCAACCTGTGTGTGTGAGTAGAACATCGAAAAATTAGAAACTATGACGGGCACCGGCAAAGCTATGGTCAGAACCCCCGCAAGGGCGCAAAGGGCACCAACAAACATTCCAGCATAGGTCTTGGGCGCCATGTCGCCATAGCCTACTGTGGTCATTGTCACTATCGCCCACCACAGACCCTCTGGGATGCTTTTGAAGCAGTTATCCTTGTTGTCCTAAAAATGAAAAATATGCAACAGAACACCTAACTTCGCAGTGCTGTCTTCACTAATACTATCTGTTCGCTTGAAAATCAATACATCCCAAATTTCCCTTAATCTCTGCTTCTCAGGCTCTCGGCCATTCTTTGAATGTACAAAATGTACAAAATACCAAAACCTGCCTTTCAGTTATCTCTAGTTCCTGGTCAGTTTTCCCAAAAACGCTTCTAAAATGGGAATCAAATATGAAAATTGTGACATTCCAAATCAATGCTATCAACCGAATCTTATCTATTTACTTGAAAAGGCTAGATGTCTTTGTTAACGACAATGATCATTTTAGGATGATGTCATGAGTGAGATTTTTGAGACCAGCTAAATGTTCTGAAACCCAATCTCGCTTATCTTTATCCCAGATGAAAATTTTTATTAAAATAAATGATTAAAACTAGAGTTTATTAGGCATATTTACGCCAACCCTAGTTTCATGCTTTTCTCAATTATCGAACTTTAATAAACTTATTTCACTTGTTGAATACCTAGCGTATCTGGCTTGAGTTATTGGACAATAATTACGGTAGTCAAGTGTAATATAAGGTCTTGATTATTATTCTACCACAAAACACGTTACACCACAAAACTCAATGCGGAAATTCATGCAAGTCAAAAAGTGAATATAGGTCAATAGATTTTTGTCTAAATGGCTTTATAGTTTACAACTTTAAGTGCTTTATATCGACCACAATCACCACAATCTTACTAATTTTTATAATCTGATCTAAAACGTTTTTAAATTGGGTAATTAACAAATAAATGGCATTAAATTTTTATAAGTTAAGCCAAAACTTGTAGTAAGTAAGTTTCATTAAATTAAATATTTAAAACACATATGACAACAGCGCGTCGGCCCTTCATGTTTATTTACAATGTTCTCGAATCAAGAGTTTGCCAACATGTTGTTAATTTACGGTGAAGCTCGTCAGAATTCAAATCTTGCAGCTCAAATTTATCGCGACAGATTTCGCCAACATGTACACCCAGACAGAACGACATTTGTGCAAGTGTTCCAAAGACTTCGAGATACAGCATTCAGCCCAGTATTATTCGAACTCGTGAAAGACAGGTTACTGTAGAGCAGGAGGAACAAATATTAAATATCGTGGAAATCAATGCACGTACCAGCACTCGGGAATTAGGCCGCCGCGTAGGACTATCACATACCATAGTCCATAGAATCGTACGGGACAATTTGCTTTATCCCTACCAAGTACAATGAGTGCAGGCATGTTACCAGAAGACTATCCTCGCAGAATAACATTCTGTCAGTGGTTTTTCCACAAAAACATTGAAAATCCGGATTTTCTTAAAAACATTCCAGCGACGGACGAATGTACTTTTACGCCAGACGGGATATTAAATTTCCATAATACTCATACGTGGGCCCAAGAAAATCCTCATACCATTCGTGAAGGTCATTTCCAACAACTTAAATATTTGGGCGGGTATTGTTGACGATCAGGTAATTGGCCCTTTCAACAACATGCCGTTACAACGAAGATAGAATTTGTGGTTTCTTCATGACGGGGCACCACCACACATTTCTAGAGGCGTCGTTAGAATGAACATTATCCAAATCGCTGGATCGGTCGAAATGCTCCTGATCCTCGAAAATGGCCAGCAAGATCAATCCTATGGATTTCTGATATTGGGGACAACTTAAAGGAATGGTTGATCGCGCTGGTCCAATAACAACTGAAGCACAAATTTTTAATGCGGCTGAAATAATAAATGGACAACTTCGAGGACCTAGGTTAAGAAGAAACTGGGTTCGTCGTAATGAACCTTGTGTGGAAAGTGGAGGATGATATTTTGAACACCTTCTTTAAATACAAAAAAGGTGCAGTCTGGGTTTTAAAAAGAACAACAATGTATGTATCAAAATTGTGGTCCCTATTTATAAGTGGATTTTTTTAATACGTTCAATAATCTTTCATACACCAGGTGAAGCGCTGAGACAGTTAGTGGTAAGTCCGTTTTTTTTAATTGTTTGCATTTTACGAGTACATTATCAAATAATGAAATAATACCTAAGAGCCAAAAATAACAAACTCCATCTTTATTGACACTGCGTTCCGTCGTAATTTGCGTCTGGCATTGCGGCGTTGTCAGATTTTATTTTACTTTGAAGTGGATTTTCTCTAAAAAAAATGCCATTTTGACCCTCATGTTATATGAAACTTTTTGCTTCTTTTAATCCCCTCTGTCACCCATTTAAATAATGACTATCATAACGTTTACACCCTGAATAGTATCGGTATCACATCGACTGCAAGCATTTACTGGCAGCAATACTGCGGATGCCTGCTTAATCCTAGATAGAAATAACCTCTTGCGTGAATATAAAACTTCACGCCACCTTCATAATATCTATACCTGCATCTTCTCAGCATAGTACACAAGACTAGCAAACACCACAATGCCCAGAACTAAAAAGAACACCAACAATCCTAGTTCTTTGGCGGAAGCCTTGAAGGTGTGTATGAGTATCTTTAAGCCTGGTGAATGCCTGGTGAGCTTGAACAACCTGAATATCCTTATGATACTGATGAAGTCCAGGAGCTGCGACTTCTTCTCAAAAATAAGGATCATGTCGATGTAGAAGCTCAGTGTGGCCGCAAAATCGATTATGTTAACTGGTGATTTCAGGAATTCGATTACGTTTGGTGCTACCTGTAAAGAAAATTTGTTCTTGAAATAGGACAGGATGGATTACTTAAAACTAGAATAGGCTATTTTACAATGCAGTCTTTCAGAGTCACATCAACTGCTTCTACTTGGGCACCGAAATACGTATACTGAACAGTCTTGTTTGATAGCAAAAAATAATCTCCCTGAAATGCTAACAAATGTACGGAGAAATGCTATCCTGCAAAATCATTGGCTGTTGGGGCATTCCAAACTTTAGATCATATTCTTCTTCCTCATAATCGGCTTTAGTTTTGTATAACGGGTTCAAAGAAGAAATTTCGTTATATGATATGGATTCCGCGTAACTGGATGAGAAAAATAATTCCTAGAACTTTGAATTCTCGGCACGGTCGACTTACTCCAGTACTCGTGACTCGCGACGGAGGCACCGGAGTTCTAGTTAATGCGCGGTTCACGATGATGTTATAGGAAGAAAAATGGCGTCAAGTATGTTGATTGTACACTTTCCACGCAACGCCATCATTAATCCATAAGGGATTATGTTGAGCACAAGTTAGACGCTATCGAAATAATATAGCGCCATAGACCTTACATCCTGGCCAGAGCATAGTTGCAATGATTTCTTTCGTTGTCCCAGGGTCCATGCCTAGACCATGCAGATGAGTTCCCAATAAATCACGACACAGCTGCCTGTGATTGGCTGCCTTTGGCTGGACGGACAGAAGGAGCATGTCTGAGTTGGGTCCTTTAGCTCGTTGCGAACATGCGTAACAAGAAATTAAACGGATCAGGTCCGTGAAACAGGTCCTTACAACTAGACCATAACATCATTTCCCTCCCGAACCCGTCGAACCGTCCATCTCGCAACGTCGCGTCGCACAGACCACCAGTCAGGAAGCTGAAACTCATATGGGAGTATGAGGAACACCGGAGTGTTGCTGGTGCACAATATAACAACCACGTCGCAACCTCAAAAAATGGTGGCTCATTCACAATTGACGTTGTCTGATTGGCCAGATTTAAATTTCCAGCGAGTTCCTTCCTGTGCTTTGCAAAAATAACAGTACTTCTTTCAACATGTAAAAACATTTTAATTCAATAAAGTCCCTATTACCTATGTTATTTTAGCCATATGCCTATTGTTCAGAGGTGTGAAGTATAAAACTGTAATTGCACAAAGCCGTTATATGTTTGCAAATAGTATAAGACAAACTCCAAATCATAGCTGTTTCTTCAAGGTGATCCAAAGTGATAGTAGCCTGACTTCTGGCAGATCCTGAGAAAGATCAGAGATGGAGCAGTTACTTATTTGATAAAGTAATACCTGAAGATCATACCTGAGGGAACCTCCACATGACTTTTTGAACAGTGGAGAATAATCGGAAGTTAGATTACTTGTGATATAACCAAAAGGCACAGCTCTGAAGAATGATATTTGCACATCATAACATTAGTAAGTTTATATGATTCAATAATCACTGATGATTTATACTGCTTTTTGTTTAAGTTAGTTTTCATATTTTGTTTTAAGTCAGCTATTTTCATAGCGGCAGGGTTGATATGCAAAGTTCACTATAATTTCAATGAAATTGAAGCTATGCTGAAAATCAAATATGCCTGGTATGCAAATCAATTTATTGATCATTATTTTGGATTTATTTACTAGGAGAGGCTATCTATATTAACAGCTTATATATATATTGAGACGTGGCCATTGTCGTCTAGACCAGTTAGGTGAAAAATTAAAGCTTCCGCCTTTTGTTGGGTACTTCGACAAAAATTTTAAGCAAGGAGGACTCTTTATACTTTTTTATTCTCCCTAGCTTTCAATGGACTTTGCCATCATCGTCAGGTGAGTAGTATGTGAGCCCCAACAAAAGGCGGAAGCTTTAATTTTTCACCTATATATATATATATATATATATAACAAAAAGTATGAAAATATGGTATATATATATATATATATATATATCAGTAAGAATAAATTGATGATTTGAATCAAAATTAGATTTTTTAAAGACGCTTAACTAAGAATGAAAATAAACTATTGAACATTGAGATATTTTGATAACTTAACTAACTGATAACTAGTCAACAATTTATTGTGTACAGATTATGTGTGTGGCACTTTCTGGACTCTAAATGTTGTCTGGGAGGTGTCAGGGGAGCTGTGACTTCTCCTGAGAATCCCCTTGAACCCTAAAAGTTGCAAATGATTTTATGTGCAACTTTTAGGATTTGTCCCCCGTGAGAAAATTTGCTTCCTCTGCTCTTTAAAGACGGGTATCTACACAATTCCACTTGGTAATTTTCGATTTATGCAGGTGCAAACAAATATAATATATAATAAATATATATTTAGGTATTTGCAACATATTTATGCTTTTCTTCTGGACCTTTCCAGATGATTAAGTGGATATGAGTGACCTTATAACAGCCTGTGTTACTGACATTGCTATTTTAACATACAAGAGAGCATTTATTCGTCAAGATAGCGCAAAATGTTGATATTACATTTCGTTATAAGATCTTCCATATATCACCAAATTCTATACAGGGTGACTTTGAAGTTGAGTCATTAATTTTCAGATAATGATTGTAGAAGGAAGATAAACCAAAATATGTGTGTAAAAATAAAGAAAAATTAAAAAGAAAATGTTACCTTGTTTTATAAAGTATCCTCCCGACAAGTATTTCAGTGCGGACCTGTGCGCCCAAAAGCATGTCACAAAAACTGTTCGAAATGATTTCCGTTTTGCTCGACGCACAGCTGGGCGCGTCTTAGCCATGTCTCTTTACAAGCACGCAATAAAATCACTGGTTGATTTCTGATCACTGTACTCATTTCCTCAATTCGAGCACGTAATTCTTCGCGTGTATTAACCGGTGTTTTATACACTAGAGTTTTTAGCCAACCCCACAAACAAAAGTCTAAAGGATTTAAGTCCTGAGACCTTGGCGGCCAAGGTACAAAACCGCCACGGCCGATCCAACGATTATTAAATTGTCTATTTAAAAATTCACGCACATTTCTTGCATAATGGGGTGGTGCCCCATCTTGTAAAAACCACATGTTTTGTCTAATATTTAAAGGCACATCTTCCAGTAAACCAGGCAAATTGTGTTGCAAGAAATCAAAATAATTTTCACCAGTTAAGCGATTTGGTAATTCAAAAGGCCCCACTAAAATTCCATTAACAATTCCCGCCCACAGGTTGATTGGTTCAAATCGCTGTTGAAAATTGGTTTCCCTTATTTCATGGGGATTTTCAATAGCCCAAACGTGAGAATTACGTGAATTAATAATTCCGTTTCTAGTAAAGAGGGCTTCATCACTCACTAAATTTGATTTAAAAAATTGTCATCATTTTGATGTTTATTTAAAAGCCAATTGCAAAAGTCAACCCTTTGTTCATGATCTTCCGGTTGTAAGGCCTGCACTTTTGTATGTGAACGGATAGAACTGATTTTCACGTAGAGTTTTCCAAGTTTTATACTGACTAATCGCCAATTGAGTTGAAATTTGTCGGGTGCTTACTGTTGGATCATCACTTACTAATTCTAAAATTTGTTCTTCTAGTTCTATTTGATCGTGTGGTCTTGGAGCACCGGCATGATCTCCTCTGTGAGGTCTTAAGTCACCTGATTCACGAGCTCTTTGCACTACATTAACAAAGGCACGAGGGGTTGGTTGCACTCGATTGGGAAACCGATCCGCATAGATCCGTGATGCCGCGGCAGCATTTTGTAAAGACTCCCCGTAAATAAGAACCATGTCCACAAGTTCAGCATTTTCGTAAACATGTGCCATTTTTGATTTGAGCCTCGCAACAGACACGATTATTCACTTACGCGTTACCGACTACCGACTGATACTGACTGTATACAACTGAAGAAAATAATTGTAAAAAGATCGTTCCAAATTCTTTCGCTTTTTTGTTTCCGATGCGATGAACGGATAAGGCGGATTATATCTGTTGTTGCCAAACACGAGAACATAATATCATTATTGAGACAGGGCGGTACTCAAACTTCCAAAGGGCTATAACTTTGTTACTTTAATTTTACCAGAAAAATGGTAAAGGAAAAAACATTTCTTTTGATCAGATCTACTCACTGTTAAAATAAATGACTCAACTTCGAAGTCACCCTGTATATAAAAGTACAGCAATCTCATATTTATATGTAGAGCTGGCAACGTTGCGCAGCATGGATGTACAATCTGGCAACCATGCCGCACCCACAAAAAATGGTCGCTGACAAGTAGATAGGTCAGCCATATTGCCATTGAAAAGCATAGAATTAAGCCTTCTTCAGTATATATATATATATATGTTTTATGGTATCAGTCATGCAGGACACATATGAATATCAGCACGCTGGCCGCGGCCCTTGAAGTAAAGAGACGCGTTTTGAATACATTTTTCTATCGTTCTAAGCTTTGAGTGCGGGGAGTGTAGGTGTGAGATATGTATGTCTAATAGGTACGTAGGATTATCGGGGTTGGTACAGTATCAATATACTAACATCAAAAAATTGCGATACATCCAAACAAGAAAGTTGAACAAATAAAATTGAAGTGCCTAATGAAGAGAATCGCTATTCGATTTTTTTCAAAAAAAATTTTACTTGAAGAAATATGTCTAACTCAAAGTTGTACATCCTTGTAACTTCTAGAAGAAAAAGGCCATTCTCTAGACCATCAATTTCAATGGAATGTGCTTTTTATCCATTGATGTATTTTCAAAGACAACTTGAAAAGCTTGTAAGAGAGAAAGTCATTATCTCTCATGACTTATCTGTATGACTTGATATTGGCTGTCTAGAATATTCTTTGTCGACCTGCACTAAAGAAAGCCGGCAGTGGCATATCTCTTCCCCTCTTGAGTGTGTCATTAACGATGTTAGGTCTGGGGACATGTCCCTAATGCTAGGGACAATTGGCTCCAGTAACTTTTTCTAGTAACATTAGGGATACTCAAGGAGCATCTTAATTTATCTAATGATCACACCTCATGTACCCTACACCTATTTCACGAGTATCCATCACGGTAGCATGACAACTGGTTATCTAGTAATATTGAAAACTTCCCCATATCAGCAAAGGACACATAATTCTGATGGATCCTTCAATCCCGGCGGACAGAGCAATATTTTTTTTTGTTTTTTGTACGCTACAGATTTATTTTGTACCTGCTAAAAGCTCTTTTATTTAGAACATTTCATTTGCGTACAAAAAACAAAACGCTACAAACAAATTTTTGATAGATTTACACCCGATTCATTATAGTCAACGATGTAGACTAACACAAACTTGCTGATCAGCTGTTCACGTCAGTAGACGTCAAAGCGTGATGGATACTCGTGAAATAGAGTATACGGCCTCAGCCCTCCACATCTTTATATCTGTAGACTATCTTCTTTGGGTGTCAGCATTGCTATCTCTCGGACTATTTGCTGCAAGTTGTGATATTGCCTTGTTGATGTTATGTTTCAAAACAAACATTTCGGAATGAGACAGTGGCAGCCGCACAGCACGAGTATTACGTATCTTGAAAAGTGACATTATGCCGATTTTTTTTGATATTATGTAGGTTTTTCTACAAGATGTTAACTTAGCACTAGCTGGTGGACACGTTGTGAACTCGCTTTGTAGTTGTATTGGAGGTCTAAGCTGTAAGTTGTCTGTGTTGATGATAATTCCATAGGATGCTTGTCTCAAATACATTTACTTGAGATTCAAAGCTAGAAATTAGTTGCGCATCCACTTTTTCTTATCCATTCTGGAAATTACATATGCAAATTTGATCAGTTTAAAAAATGATAGCGATAAGAAATAATTATGTCCACCGTACACTGTCGAATTACAAGTCATATGCTAACAGTAATTACACGCACCGCGGGCGCGTTGGTGATTTCTCGTAATTCACCTCAAAGTTTTTCTTAATTTATAACCTTGAACATAACTTGTCTTCAGAAATGACACCATATAAATAACCCGTGAAGCTCAGCTAATAGACATACTTCATTGGCAGCATATTCAGTAATGATTTTTCTCATACAGCAAATAAAACTGATTTTATGCACATGCAGACCAATACACATAATCATCCAGATGCGATCTTTCTATTCAATCAACTTGCTTCTCAGAGATGAAAACTACAGACCACTCGGCTTTACAAAACATATGCAACCAACAATGCATGTTGCATAACACCGGTACTGGTGTGTCATCTTGTAGACTAAGTAGTTTCTAGGGTGCAAACAGTCATTCTACGTATGCTCACTAGGATCGTTGTGAGCGTCCATCTATGGAGTAATGACTTAACTATTCATGCATCAGTTCTATCACCCCAAACTTTGGCTTACTAACTTGACCAGTTCAAAAAATAAGTATTTTACGCGTACAATGACTCCATTAGAAAATTATTCATAGCAAAGGGTTAAGCCGATGGTTAAGGACAGCTACTTTTTCGTCTCCTAAATATTTGATAGTAGCTATTATTGAGTTCAAAAACACGGCGTGAGGCTTAAAAGCTTTCTGTCGAGTTTACCAGGGTGATAGAGGAGTTGAGAGTGACGGTAAATTTGGAATGTTGTAAAGAAACCACACAATATGTAATACAATCAAAGCAATATTTTGTATTTTGGTCTTTTTTTATATATCTATCTATCGGTCTATTGTCCTTCGGGAACATATTAGGTAACACTTTTTCATAGTATTGTGCTACTACAGACGTATGCCCACTTAGCGTATCGACCGTTAAATTTCTCCCCTTTTTTATGAATATTGTCACAGTGGACACAAAGTTACAAACTTCTGGCTCTTGATTGAATTATAAATTTTAATGAGGAGAACTAGCTAGAATTAAAGGCGAATGCAAGTTGGGATAATGGAGTGCTGTCGGTGACTGGACAATATTATACTGTGCTATGCTGTATCTCAGGACGCGGTTATTCGGTATGTGCGAAGTGGGTAATGGGGACCGGACCATCAAATGATGGAAGAACCATCTCAGACCTTAGTTATTGGTGTAAGTGGAAGAATTGGGACTAAAAGTTAGTGCAAATATGAACATTTTTAAATATCATCATATAATAGGTTTATACCTGATTTATGAGCTACCTAAATTGCCTGTACTTACAATTTGGATGGTTTTAAATATATTTTGATGTCGATTATGAAAATTTGAATGAACTGAGCAGTACCTCACTTTAAAAATTGTGTATATAATCCCATTTCAACCAAAAAATCAGTTATTCCACAAAGAAGTACATTTTTAAATGTTCTTCTGTTTGTTTAAACTTTAAAGTACAGCTCGTGACTCCATTGACAGACCTCAAAGACAATGTCGCCATTCTGACTTTCTTCAACTTTTTGTGGGGCTTTTTCATGTGAAAACTTTGAAATCCTCAAAATGGAACAAAATGCATGCTTCCCGAAATTATTGTAAAGTCTGGTTTTATTGATGCAATTTGTTCAAGGGGGTATTTAAAATATGGACGCATAAAATGGGTACACCAATTTTTGTGGGAAAACTATTTATTCGACAACAAAGAATGATAAAACGTGTTTTTTGAGATCCAATCGAAAGTGTTGGTAGAAATCAAAAACTCTTCAGATAAGATTTTTAGATATTTATGAGACCAACAGAATGAGACTACACATAGAAATATCTGACTGAAAGTAGAAAAGTTATAGCCGAAAACCCAGGCAAAATGCCGGTTTCGGCACTTGCTGCTAATGCGATGATAACTTCACGCAGCTGCTTGAAATTCTTCAAATCCGTAGGATTCATACTTCTAAGTTACCACAGCTAAATTGGAATCGCTTGGTCAAGCAGTCTGAGAATTTCTAATTGTTTATCCCAAAACACCTGTTTTTCGGCCATCACTACTAGTTTACTGAGCAATATACAGGGTTCGTTCAAAAGGCATTTTATAGTAAAATACACAAGTTTACCTTGCCGACATGAATCGCAAACCATTCCGAAAGGTAATTGTTGTTTTTATGCGAAAAACCGTTTTTTTCTTCTAAACAAATTCTAACGTTCCGTATTTGTAAGTAATTCAATAGATTAGCTACGGTATTCGAAAAACATACGTTATTATACATATTTTAAAATAAGTTATTTTACAACTTTCCTCTAAAGTTGATAGTATTCGAGATATAAGCGGTTTAATATTTAAAAAAGTATTAAAGGGTACGAAAAAACAAAAAATGTATTGTTGCCCGGGCTCCTAACTATTCTTCGAACACCCATTAATAAAATCCCAAAGCATTATTGTTATTATATACATTGAGCGTGCGCTTGACTTACAATTAAAAAACAAAGGCTCATAAGAACAATAACCTCCAGGAAACTTTGGTATTTTGCTAATAGATGTTTGAAGAGTATTTAGGAATGTTAACAATATTGAGAAATGTTTTTTTTTATATTCTTTTTTGGAATATATGGCACACATCGCACTTTCTCAAGTACTAACTCTCTGATGTCTCGAAACCTATCAAGTTTAGGCAAAAATATTTAAGAACACTTTTTGTTCAGAATTGCATACTCGTACAGAACCAACACATTGGCTGGAGTAAAAAGAAACCAATAATATTGGAAATTGCTTAAAAAATTGGCCAAACAATTTTTGACTCAATTTGATAAGCTTATGTTTCAGAGCAGATGCGGGGATACCACCTGAACTATCACCCGAGTAGCATGGTCAGCTTGCCAAAATTGCATTCGTTTACATAGTGATGGTCCATTAATTGTACACGTGATCTCGAATTGTTGGTTCCATAATGTAATGAACCGTTCGACATTTCTGTAAAATTGCACTGACTGGAAAAAAGGCATAAGTAAACTTGAGGCATTCACGATTCGATGAAACAATATTACAGGCGGGCTTAACACACAAGGCCGGATCCAGATTTCAATATAAGGAAATCACCTAAGTCCAGGTACAGCAGTTAGGACTGGCACCAATGGAATCAATGGAAGTCAGGTGGTAGAGCGCCACAAAACCTATCGAATGAACCCCTATATGTGTGTTCCGAAATGTTATAGTTCAAGAGATATTTGCAATTTTGTGAAATTTCGAAAAAAAAAACGGGAATATGAACTTTCAATCGCAATTACAACTAAACCATTAGGATTAGGGGTATATTTTTTTATGAGATGAGCTAAATGGTTAGTTTCAGCAATGGTTATGTCACTTTTTAACAGAGCCGATTAGAAATCAACGCAAAAAATCTTAAACCTAACTTTGTCCACTACAAACTTTACACCATGTATGCTGAGTAACAAAAGCCAAGTCTTTTTCTTTGTTTTGAGGCACAATTTAGGACTATTTTTGTGAATTTGAGGGAGCATCAACTCAGTTAGTGATCTCTTGCCGCGTGTTGAGCCTCCTGAAGATAGAGAAGGACATATTTGCTGTCGCTACACTATTGATAGTGTAGCAAGGATGCATAGAAACTTTTTGTTGTTGATGTGTCATAACTACATGTTACTTCCATGACCTTCACCTTGATTTGCCCTTGCAAAACACAGCATAAAGACGCAGCAGTTGAATCATCGTTATAGCTATGTACATCTTCTAATGAGGCATGCAGACGTCTCGTCAGTTGCTGGGAAGGGTTTTCTCTTTGAACTATATTAGTACAGTAATTTAGAGAAGTTCAGAGTTTTACTGTGCAATCTCCCACACAATGGCTGGGTTTACCTCTTCATACCGCACAGGAATCGCTTCAGCTCTATCATTGTTTTTGTTACACAACACAATAAGTCTAATCCAGCGGATAACAGCTCTTTACCTGAGCATATCAGCTGAAGTGGCAGACCAAACAACGGTAAATTATGCATAGCAAGCAAGTATTTTATTCAGAAACTCCCAATGTACAACATCGTTAGAGCACTTAATAAAAACATGTCTTTAACTGGTGAGAGTATCACTAACGAGTGCCGAAAAAGCTCAGCGGCATGTGGATACGGTGGAGTTTATGCTTATTCGACTTCGTTAGATCTAAAAACTCATAAAAATAATGCATAATATTTTCTTTTTCTTGATCTCGCTGCTAAGACAAAGCTTTCTGAAAGGGCTATTTGTATAGTTTCACTTATGCGTCACGTGACATACGCAATAACCCACGTAAAATATTAGACAAAAAAAATAGTATAAAAATATAATAAAGGCATTCTCTCGTGCATGCCCCTTGTCATGGAAGGACATTTTTATGGGAAAGAACACTACTTTATGAAACATTCTTTTATGTACTGTTATGCCTTTATGGTATCATACACGGACATTACTTCCACGAAGAGGAAGAATTTTATACAGGGTGTAAACGTTATCGTAGTCATTATTGAAACGGGTAATAGGTGGGGTCAAAACAAGTGAAACAGATCATATGACCCATGGTCCAAGAGTCAATAGATTTTCGTCTAAATGGCTTTATAGTTTACAACTTTATGTGCTTTATATCGACCACAGTCACCACAATCTTACAAATTTTTATAATCTAATCTAAAAAGTTTTTAAATTGGGTAATTAACAAATCAATGGCATTAAGTTTTTCTAAGCTAAGCCAAAAATGACAACAGCGCGTTGGCCATTCATCACTCTTATCGAACCAGCAATCGATCGCAAACGCTAACAGTGGTTAGTTATCGGGTATCGGGCCTGTTGTTTTGTTTTTGTTCGCGTACGTCCTCGTCTTTATTTACAATGTTCAATCAAGAGTTCGCCGACATGTTGCTAGTTTACGGTGAAGCTAGTCGGAATTCCAATCTTGCAGCTCAAATTTATCGCGACAGATTTGGCCAACGGGTACATCCAGACAGAAGGACATTTGTGCAAGTGCAACAAAGACTTCGAGATAGAGGAAGTGTTCAGCCCACTAATATTCGCACTCGTGAAAGACAGGTTACTGTAGAGCAGGAGGAACAAATTTTAAATATCGTGGAAATCAATGCAGATATCAGCACTCGGGAATTAGGCCGCCGCGTAGGACTATCGCGTATCATAGTTCATAGAATCCTACGGGAAAATTGCTTTATCCCTACCATGTACAACGAGTGCAGGCCTTGTTACCAGAAGACTATACTCTGAGACTAACATTCTGTCAGTGGTTTTTGCACAAAAACGTTGAAAATCCGGATTTTTTTAAAAACCTTCTAGCGACGGACGAATGTGCTTTTACGCGAGACGGGATATTAAATTTCCATAATACTCACACGTGGGCCCCAGAAAATCCACATACCATTCGTGAAGGTCATTTCCAACAACGTTTTAAAATAAATATTTGGGCGGGTATTCTTGGCGATCAGGTACTTGGCCCTTTCGAGTTACCCCCAAAGTTGTCAGGAGAAGGATACCTTACCTTAGCTTTCTAGCCAATAACCTGTCAGAACTTTTGGAACAGACCTTAGACAACATGCCATTACAACGGAGACAACTTCGAGGACCTAGAGTAAGAAGAAACTGGATTCGTCGTAATGAAGCTTGTGTGGAAAGTGGAGGACGACATTTTGACCACCTTGCTTAAGTACAAAAAAGTGCAGTGTGGGTTCTAAAAAGAAAAACAGGTGAAGAGCTGAGACAGTTAGTGGTGAGTCCGTTTTTTTTTCAATTATTTGCATTTTACGAGTACATCATCAAATAATGGAATAATACCTAAGGCCCAAAAATAACAAACTCCATCTTTATTTACACTGCGTTCCGTCGCAATTTGCGTCTAGCCTTGTGGCGTTATCAGATTTTATTTTACTTCAAAGTCGCTTTTCTATAAAAAAGCCGATTTGACCCCCATGGTATATAAAACTGTTTGCTTCCTTTAACCCCTTCTATCAGCCATTTAAATAATAACTATCATAACGTTTACACCCTGTATAAAGCGTACCTGATCTCAGCGGCAATATGTTCAAAAAAAAATAATTTCAAAATGTCACGCAATAAATAAGGAAAAAGTATTTAATGCATAAATACTCCAGGAACCTTTTACTGATGTAAACATTCATTGGTGCAGTAGACTCTAGTCCAGGCGCCAAGGTATTTTTCGAAGTTTACTTGCACACTTGATAAGCAGAAAGGCATCTTTGAGTTCGCGGACACAGTGGAATATCTGGGAATGAGACAGATCATTATCTTGTTAGGCTGAAGCCAGGGACTTCTGCATCAGTCCCGAGCCTAGACCAGGTATAAGCAGGCCCAGACCAAGATCGCACTGTATATACCACACAAATCATCCATTTGTGTAAGACAGAGAAGCGAGAGACACGCAACACGTAACACGTGTTGCACGCGTCTCTCTCTCTCTCTCTCTCTCGTACAAATTAAAACCCGTCCGACTTTAACCGTAAATGATTCGCAAGGTAGGGACCTGCGAAAAATGTGACGAGAGATATGACCGCGGGCAAGCCAAGAAGCTGACTGCGAGCCCCGACAAAGTTCTGACGCGCTGGCTACTGAACAAGGGTAGGGAATCGCTCAACCTTTTTGTGAGGGATTCCAACGGCCATAGTAAACTGAGCAGTCAGTTGTCCCGTCCAATGGTAAAAAAAGCTAGGAGGAGCACGAGACAGCGTTCCATTTTCTGGACCTTTGCCACGTACGTTGCAGTCTAAGGCTAAAAGTATTCGGAGCCATTCAGTTTGATAGTGATGCTGCATACTCATCGGAGTGATCAGTCATCATGACCTTCATTAGGAGATCACGAAGGTTCCAGAAAGTCGTAGATAAGCATGACGTAGACTCGGCGCGGTGTCAGTAAACACAGACAAATGTGGTCTACTTGCCAGGCTTTGCCTCCCTACTACTAGTAGTACTACTGCTACTGGTTAGGGAATGACTAATTAACTTGATTTTCCAGTTACATGACTTGACGTAGATTCAAGTCAAGCTGGTCAAGTATTGGATATTGGCAATGCAAATCAAGCCAAGTAGTGTTTACGTCAAGTACCTGAAAATTCAGATAGTCTTGATACTACTTGATAATTTCTGTAATATAAAAACGCATATATTTATTAGGTAAACAACGGAAAGACTTTGTGACAAGTTGCAGAGGAAACAATACATATTGAACAACATATTTCATTTATCGTATAACAAATACAAGAACGATAAAACAGTAAATTCAAACAGAAGATAAAAACATTTCATCAGCTGATACAAAAACATGAAAAATTCTAAATTGGCTTCAATTTCGCTAATCACGATCTAAGATACATGAGGGCCCTAACGGATTTGTCGCTTAATCTGTTGCGGGGCTCTGTAATGGTCAGTGCACCTATAGAAAATCCACTTTCAACGGATGCTGATGCTGCAGGTGTCGATTGAAACCTCTGCTTCGCCGCTTGTAACTATTTGCATCAAAATACAAAATACGGATGATTATCTCAACTATCAGGTAGTTTGAAAATGCTTGACCTCAAGTCGTGTAGAGCAATAAAAAATTCAAATCAAGCATTGACGTTTCAAATAATTTTATTTTCAATTCAAGTCAAGTGGTTCCTTAAAATATCAAGCTATTTGACTTGATTAATCCCTACTACTGGCTATCGAATATTTCTGATTATTTAATTAATTCTCATTGATGAGCTGAATACGCTAAGAGTTCCTTTGGATCGAAACAAAATAGCGCGAAGCGGCATCTGCTACTAGATCAGTGAATAGCAGCCGCCTGAAAATGCCAGTGACGTAGAAAATATTTCCTGTTAGGTGTCCAGGTACCCCAGTTTCTACGTCCTTGGATTAGTTTGGGCAGGGAAACTCTGTGTGTTTATTGTCTATTGTATGATCTGTACCTGCCCCGTAGATATATATTTTCTATTTCCGAAATAGAACTTCATCAGCCTGTAAGTTGAGCATCTTTGAACCCATATTTATAGGAACTTTTCTGTTATTTTAAGATGCACCTTCTACTACCATTTTCAGTGAGAATATACAAGGTGTTCTATTTAAAAAATGAAACTTTATTTGATAGAACTTTTCTGAGACACCTGGTATACAAAAAAATATTTCTTAAAAAACTTCAAATTAGATCCTACGCGTATAACTTTCATTTGCAACTTTTATAGCTGGACGTGTAACGTGTGTGGTTCTCAAACCGGTGAAATATGGATTTTGCTTTTGTGTTCAAGAGTGGCTATTGAAATTGCTTTTAGACATAGAATTCAAGAAAATTACTTAGTTTCATATAGTAGGATCATATTGCTCTGTGCCGTTTTGACTGGCCTACTGTATCGATCGCAATGCAGCAAGGAAGATATTAGTGGTAGCCGGCGGCGGTATGAACCGCAATATTGTTTATTTTCTAGTTTACGTACGTGTGTACGTTTTCCGGGTATCAGGCCGTGCACGAGATATTCACAGTGAGCAGTGACCGCACGGGATGAACAATAAGTTTGGCCAAGCGATTTGTATGAAGCATCCCACTTTATACAAATGACGTGGCCGTTTTGAGCTAGAGTGTATGTTTTCAACGGAAGGCTGCCAGAGATATGTTAGGGATCAGTTCAAAAAATAAGGTAAATGAAAAGCAAAGTTTGTGAGGTCCTTGAATTTGACTTGTATGGGGATGGCTGTTTTGGAGCTGGAGTTTTCATTTTTATAGTAATGCCACCAAAAAGTTCAGGCCTTCTAGTGATGGCGACTATAATAACACTATTTTGAGTATATATTTATGAGTCTGCTGGTTTGATTTGAAGCAGGATATCGGCATGCTCCATTCAAAAAGAGCGCAAAGATGGAACAAAGTCAGTGATAAATTTGGTAAGTATAGTATAAGATTCGCATTTTTGTGTTTCTTTTCTCCATAGAAAATGAACCAAGATGATTAGAGCCTCTGCTTAATAAACCTCAAAATTTAGATCGTATTATTTTACTGTTTAGTGTGAACGTCTGTTTGCCTTTCCTATATCACTGCCTGAAGATGGATGAAAAAAGAAAGTGATGTGCATTATCATAAGGAAATGTTATCCAACATCGACATACCCCCAGCTCAAAAAGTAAAATCAGAAAAGGCTTCCAAAGTAGTTTAGTGGAACACTACTTTTGGCGCTTTGTGCTGAATTTTACTCAGGGATCTAACTAATACCACATAATTGATAACCCAGGAGCTGCACTCAGGTAAATATAATCCATATTTAGATGTGCCCACTGTATTATATTCCTATCGTCATTCGACCTGAATTGTGTTAACTTTACATATAAACATTTTCACAAAAATGTATTATAGCCACACAATTTTGGAACTAAGAAACTTTTTTCTCGAACATTATATGTGAACTGAGTACAAAAAAGCGAAATCAAACAGGTTATCTCAGTATTATCTACTTATTAGTATCTAGCAGTAGTAACAACTTTTCACCCTTTTTACAGACTCTATGGTATCAAAACCGCACTTCCCGAGGAGGGATCTACTGGTAACTGATAACGAACTAGCTCCAGTTCCAGCAATGAGATGTACAGTCTGCGGAAACCAACATTTCGCCAGTGTTGGCCTGAACAGCAAGGTTGAAATCGCTTCAAAATAAACTAATCTCAAAATGCTCTTCCAGGTCCTGTAGAGCAAAGTTTTAACTTTATCTAAGATACTTGGCGAACTGCAAAATTATGATTTTTAACTGACTTTTTAAGGATTGAATCTACCTCATAAAATGGATGTATTCATTACTTAGAAACTCGGACAAAAATTATAATGTTTGAGGTCGCCAAGTATGTAAATTAAGTACAAACCTTGTCTGAGAAGACAGTACCTATCGTTAACATTACACCTACGTACGTGATATATGCTACACACAATCCAACATCCATGGTCGGAGTGAGCTTTCGAGGAGGACATACGAATCCGCGAGCCCCGGGTTCTACCGGTATCTACAATTGTATGTATACTCTTCCCATAAATTACTCTTAGGGCAATCGAATTTTGCCAACTTCTTTATACTTCGCTTGATCAAATGCGGCTCAGATGAATTTCAGCAACACAAAAACCGTAAGTGTTGTATGCGATATACAGGGTGTTTTAGTTTATTGTTGCATAACTTTAAGATTCGATAGAACTTTTAAAATTAATGCATAAAGTCTATATAAACATGGGTCGGAATATGCGTGACTTCCGAAATACAGGGTGTTTAAATTTACTTTCTAAAATCGTTTTTTTTAAATATTTCGAACAATATTTGATGTATATAACAGTGAAAATTGGTATACAAGGGTTTTTTGGTACGACACAACGAACCATGGGCATAGTTTTACTGTAGCCGAAATTTGTTTCTTAGTGCAATTTTTTGCTTTTTGAATAAAAAAACTGATTCACGTAGCTTCTTGTAAAATATCTTAATTCTGAATGCTACGGCATTTTTACAAACACAGAAAGAACGATATGTATACACCAAACTGGTACAATGAATGACTGAATCAGGCAAATGCCGTAACGAAGTTAATGTGGTTGTCACGGTATTTGACTGAAATTGCTCAGTCATTACAGGGAATAACTGAAATGGTTAGTCAAACCTTGTAATAATCAAACTGTTACGGTGTTTGCCGGCAATACGGGGACTGACTAGGCATTTCAGAATAACGGATTTCAGCGTTTGAAGCCGACATATATATGCAACCATAGAAGGCAAGCCTGGTTCCAGAATCTGCGAACAACCTATATTTCTACTATGGTTCGAAACAGCCAGAAAGTAAATCAAATAACTAATTGTCGCGTTTTTTAGGTGTTGACTCTAATGAACATCTTCACTACGTAAAAAAATAATCAACAACTCCTCAAAACCTTCAAAATATTTTCCCTTTCCACTTGTTCCCACACCTTTATTGCTGGAAGCATTTAACGTATTCAGTCATTGCCACCGCAGTACCTTTGTGTCAAAGTTTTATTAAAATCCGAACGTTTCGAATAGAGGACGTAGCTTTTTGCAGAGCTATTTTCAAGGTCCTTGTTTAGACTGAAAACAGTCATCCACATACAGAACCTGTTCAATTCATGATGTAACGTTCATTGCACAGGTTAACTCAGCATACAGCGCTGGAAATACAATTCGGCCCTGTACCGCAGTGTATGTAGCTGTTTCTGGCTTCCAGCGAAGTTGCGAGTGTAGTCTATACCCCTATTCGTAGTCCATTAGGCCCCGGCAGAGCGGCAACCGACTAAGCGTTGCAATACCTATTGGTCATTCGGCCATGAAACTACGAACAAGTGCCGGATTCGCCAGGATAGAACTCAGGCTCGGGGTATCGCCGGCACGCCGACGCAAGGAGTTGCTGTTCATATTCGATACATACCTAGCGTGTTATACGTTAGCATGTCGTCTACGCATACTGCAGATGAAACAGAATATTTCTCCCAATGCTTACTTAAGCCATGTTTCCTCTTCAGTGA
This sequence comes from Acanthoscelides obtectus, assembly GCA_963669975.1. Taxonomy (NCBI): domain Eukaryota; kingdom Metazoa; phylum Arthropoda; class Insecta; order Coleoptera; family Chrysomelidae; genus Acanthoscelides; species Acanthoscelides obtectus. The sequence goes on from CAVLJG010000005.1 coordinate 77,551,051, forward strand.
TGTCTCCTCCCCGAAAATGTGACAAGAAGGTACATTTTAATATTCAGACAAAAGAAATTGTCCTTAACGTTTATAAGAGCCAAATTTTAGAGCATCCTGAAATGAAAATTCATGATATCGAAAGACGTGTGTCGAACAAATTAGGCCTATATCCTAAGACAATTTTCAACATTGTTAACGAATGTAAAAAAATAGTAAATTGTCTCACCACACAAGAAGCTGCATTACACAAAGCTGTTGGATACAGTTGATAACTTTAATCGGAGTGCCATCAGACGCAAAATCCATCAATTTTTTGAATGGCAGGAATTTTCCCATCATACACAAAGTATTACAGAAGGTTATTAGTGATGAAGACTTACCCACTTTCAAAGGACTACATTCTATAGTTTACTCAAAGAACTTAATTTGGAGTATAGAAAACGGGGAAGAAATAGTATTTTGACGGACAGCCAAAAGATTACTTTATGGAGAAGAAATTGCTTAAGATAAATAAAAAACAACGCGACAGGGCAGGAAGATTTATTACTTGGATTAAATCTGGATAAATGCAGGACATACAAAACCTAAATTGGGCTGATTCTACAAATCAGCAAGAAAAGCCTTCTTAGATGGACTAACCACTGGCCTAAAGAATCCGTCAGGTACGTGTATCTAACCAATTCTTCATTTGTGTTGTAAAAATTGTGTCAAGTAGATTGAATTTATGAGCCCAAGCTGAAAACTTAGCTACACTAAACCTAACTATATCTGATATATTTGGAACCAACACATGCTTGTATTATTATTAGTTTTCTTGAATACTATATGGAATAATTATTTCCAGGAAAAGGAAAACGATTTGTTATCTGACACATTGGCAGTGAAGAGGGCCCTATGGGCATTTTAGTCAAAGAAAACGACCGACTACCATGAAGAAATGGACGGGAGCTCATTTGAACGATGGTTTGAAGGAGCGCGCCCAAAGCTTGACGACAATGCCGTCTTTGTACTTGATAATGCTGCATACCACAATATCCACAAGAAAAGCAAAAATTCAACAATGGCTCCTATCAAAAAACATTGTTGACATTTGGTCAAAACAGAACTTATCCATCTAGTCAGGCAGCACAAATATAAATATAATCTTAATGTTATTGACGAAATGGCTAAAAACCAAAGTATGCCCGTTTTAAGGCTACCTCTTTATCACTGCGAATTAAATCCCATTGAAATGATTTGGACAATTATAAAAAACTATGTGGCTTTTAACAATAGAACATTTGTTTTTTGAAGCTGTCAACAGAGTGACGGCAAACCATTGGAAAGGCTGCATCCATCACATTGAAGAGACAATCGAAATAAAGATGTGGGATCTGGACAATAAGATCGACATCCAAATTGAGCCTGTACTAATTAATATTAACCATTCGGACGATGATTCAAGTACTTCCAGCGAATAAAGACTTTCTATAAAAACAATTATTTATTTTGCTAGATTATTAGACTGAGGACAATACGGACCTGTACAATCTCGCCTTTGGACATGTTGTGTTTTGTCTGGCCGTAAATGGACTACGAATGGGGCATCGTAGTACATACCTTAATACGATTATGTGACATTACAAATCACTGCTGCATCTCTGCCGTGCTACACTTTCAAATATATATAACATAACCACTTGGAGCAAAATGCTGCATAATATGAGGTATTTTAGAAACAAAATAAGACCACGTATGTATACTCACGATGAGCCTGACAGAGAACTCGAAGGTAAACCATGCATTGCACAGATGATCTATCGTATGAAAATAAGGATGGGGCTCAGTGCAGTTGTCCTCCGGTGCTTTGGCACTTCTGCAAGCCACCCTCATTCCAGGGTGAGTTTTCAGGCAGAAGGAAAACACAGACACGCAGATGAAGAACACCGATGCGCCGGCGACTATCTGGAACAAAGAAGGATTTTCCGATAGGGTTGTGCAGTCTGCGTAAATGAAAAGCCATAAATACTGTTCAGGGTCTTGTATGGAAAGGTTTGAACTTCAATTTAAATATTTGGCAACCTGAAATGTTACCATTTACCTTACGGTTTTTAGTCGCTTGCAACGGGAAAACGGTCATCTTTGAAGAAAGGTTCCTTATGACCTTATTATTCAGAATTATCTGCAAAACCTCAAAAAAATATTAAAAAAATGTTGGTACCGGGTTATCGCCCGGAAACCTGTTGATTCATGTCAAGGGAAATTAACAAACAAATATCAAAAAACGCGACTATGGAAAAACAAGTTGAACAATTTTTAACACCCATTCGAGTTTTTCTCCACGTTTAATATCCCAGCGTGTATCCATAAATGATTGCGGGATATCGTGAAAGTCATTAGTTTCTAGTAACTGTAGCTGACAAGAAAATTCAACAAATTTTCATAATATTAACTTCTAAAGTTACAAATCACGTTATACGACATGACATTAGTAGATCAAATATTCCCAAAGATGAAGAAGTGTTATTGAACAGTACATTATACGATTGTTCTAGTTGCATCATTTTGATTGAAGAGAGTTACGATCACTTGAAATAATCTAGGGTCTGGTCGATCACTAGGGATCTTAAACTATCTTAAAAGCTACGGCAACCTGGAACTTACATTACGAAGAACTTCTCCATTATCCCGCCTCCGTTGATAGTCGCTGGTATAATCGAATTGGCAGGGGTACACCTTATTCTGAGCAATGATTTATTGCTTCGCAGTTCTTCATGATCATATCTAGATTATCGTGAAGTTAAGCTTCCCTAGCGAAAATAATGAAAGTGGACCAATCGCATAATCTAGAAGTCAATAACGCTCCTTCACAATTGAGATTAATTGATACTTGTATCATAATTGATATCCAGTGATAATTTTTGAACAAATTCTGAGATATTAGTCGAGACGCAATATTTTTTTATAATCACGTTTGTGCCCCTTAACATGTACCAAGAGTTTGTCGTGCGGCAACTAAGTGCAAATCTGTTTTAACGTTGTTTCTAACAATCTACAAAAGCTTCTGAACAAATGATCTCTTTGGTAACGTTTCTCTAGATTCGACTGTTTTCGAGTTATACAGCGAAAAATATGCATTTTCAATGCTTAAAAACTAGGTTGTAAATAATTGTTTTTGATGATTCCACATGTCTAGTTCAAAGTTTAATCCATTCCTTGTAAATCCCGAAAGAGTATTTTAAGTTTAGTTTATTTTATATCAATTTGTAACCTTGCTTTTTTATTGTTAGGTTAACAAACGACAAATTTTGATTTTTTCAGATTGTGCATGATGCGAGGAAGCTGTTATAGTCCAACGACAATGTGCATGCTTTAATGAGCTCTGGGAAGCGAAAGTGTGCATACCTTCCGAAATTCATTCTTGGATATTTGAAGATTCAGCGACGTAAAAGATAAACTTAGTTTCCCAATGTACAAGATTTGTTCGAAATAGGCCCATGCCCCAATGGATTAGTGTTCTCAAATTACCTGTCATGAGAATCTCTCACAAGAAATTCGTAGAGTGCCATATTGGCGAAAATGACGTTTGCTGCAAATGATCAATGAGGATGATTGAATCAGCAAAGAAGGATCTAGGCACAGAATCTGTAACTCAGCGTCAAGCATACTCCGTACAGGTTCCGACTTATCGTTCTATTCGAATTTTCGAACAATCTATATTTCTACTATGGCCCGAAATAGCCAGATGTAGAAAAACGTCAAAAAACAAATGTTCGGATCATTTAGGTGTTGACTCCATGAACTTCTGTACTAAGTAAAAAAATAATAATCAGCAGCTCAGAAGAAAGGTGTTCTGTCATTGTCACAACAGTACCATTACGTCAAAATTATGTTAGAATTCGCTGATGTTATTCCCTGGGCCTTGATCTTACTCAAAACAGTTATCTACATGCAGAACCTGCTAAATTCATTATATAAGCAACCACTTAAAGGACGAATAATGCACAGGTCAACGCAGCTAGCAGCGCTGAAAACAAACTCCGACCCTATACCGCTGTATCTGTTGCTGATTCTGACTGGACGAGCGTGTGGATAGCTCGGGTTATACAGGGTGACGGGAGGAAAATGGATGCGTATCCGGTGGGGGGAGATAGTACAAGAGAATCTGAGTCGATTTTACTATAGGAACTATTGTCCGAAAATTAGCCGATTTCGAATTATACTAATTTTTAAGAGTTCATAAAATTAACGTCTTTATACGTTAGCCAAGTCATAAAACTTGAAAATTGGGTGTTTCATTTGATTTCTTCTGGTTTCACAATAAAAATATTCTAAAATACGAAAATTGATACTCAAATGTACATTATTGATGTCATCTCATGCGGTAAGCTTCAAAATAGTTCAATTTTTGTTAAAAAAATCTTCGTTCATTCCAAATACTCAATTTTCTAGAAACAACCACCTACAAATTTTTCGTGCAAAACAATTTTAAAATGTCTACGTTTCATTACCTTTCAAATGAGGTATCAAAGTCACAAACCGATTTAGAAATGACAAAGATATGAGTGAAAGAAACAGGTAGAGCCGGGAACATCGGACTTTGCCACCGGAATAGTGTGATAAGTAAGACTAGTCACCCACTCTCTCCCACGCTTCAATCTGCTCTTGGGATTTGTTGCGTTCGGATGTGTTTATTTTCTCGCTGTTTTCATATTTCTAACGACTTGGCTCTTGTTGGACTTCCGTGTTTGAATCTTTTCCTGACGTCCTAGAATGTACCCTGTTTTCTGTGATTCCTTACGTCTCGGCTGCTGTGAGACTTGATTGTTCGTTGATCTTCCTATCCCTGAACAATGACTGATGAACAAAGGAGGCGGCCGTTCAGTTTAGAGGAATATGCCGATATCATTTTCTACTATGGAGGTGCCAGAGGCAATGCTGAAGAAGCTTGTCGTGAGTATGGGGAAATGTTTCCTAATCGTCGCCTACACGACCGTGTATTTAAGCAAACTTTCCGTCGGGTTCGAGAGCGCGGTACCGTCGTAAGATATCAAGGTAAGTTTGCATCATTGATAATTATTATCTCATCATAATCAGTCATTCAGTACGCCTATGTAGAGCCTTGGAGGTCTTTGGGCTGAACTGATGATACTGAAACATAGTTGTTTTGATACAGTTGATTGAACTTCTTAGTTAAGAGTTTATTCATTTAATTTTAACACGAGCATCTACACGGCACTGAAGATGGAAACATCCACATGTTGTGTATCGTTTTTATTTAAATAATATTTTGCCAACTATAGTTCATATTCTGACCGCTATGTTTACTAGATAACAATTTTCTCCAAAAAACTGTTGTTGTTTGTTTTTCATTTTATTTCAGGTGATGCAGGTAGACCTCGACATGATGTGGAAGAAGAAGAAGAAATATTTTCCAAAGAGACCCTACTATCTCTACTCGCGCTGTGGCTCGGCGGCTTGGGTTATCTCAATGGCAACTGTGGTATGTTTTGCATGAAAATATATTCCACCCTTACCACTACACACCTGTGCACGTCATAGAGGAAGGAGATCCCATGAGGCGCATGCAATTTTGTCGTTTTATTTTAAACGCTGATGTTGAAGATAGCAATTACTTAAGAAAAATTCTGTGAACCGACGAATCAAAATTTGATAAAGACGGCATAACAATCCACCATAACGCTCACTATTGGCGTGAACGTGCAGTGGGTAATCCTCATATGAAGAGACCAAAAGGATCTCAAAGGCGATTTTGTCTAAATGTGTAGGTGGGCATTATAAATAACTGTTTGGTAGGACCACATTTCCTACCCGTCAACTTAAATGGAGAAGCCTACGAAAATTTCTTAAAAAATTTTCCATTTGAATTACTTGAAGACGTGCCGCTGCACACAAGACACAGAATGATTTTTCAGCATGACGGGTGGCCAGCACATTTAAGACTAACTAAGTGTTAGAAATTGGTTAAATGAGCAGTTTCCGAATCGATGGATCGGTAGAGGCGGACCAATCCCATGGCCAGCACGCACTCCTGATCTCACACCTATAGACTTTTTTGTGTGGAGTCGGATGAAAACTTTAGAATACTGTGATCAAAATAATGTACCCACAATTGAAGACCTCAGAAACAGTATAATACATGCAGTACAAGAAATTCAAGTCTATCTTAGGATTTCGGGAGTAAAATCGGGAGTAAAATCAGCTGTCATAGGAAGAGCACGTGAGTGCATTTTAAATAGAGGGCGCCATATTGAAAATGTATTATAAAAATAAAAAAATGTAGTTTCCAACATATTATCCTGTATTAAGGTATGATTTTGTAAGCGTAGTGTTATTATTGATTTTTCCTTCCTCCTTTTATAATAGTCATATTTTTGCCAATCCTTAATCGATTTGTGATTTTTACACCTCATTTAAAAGGTAATGAAATGTTTTCTAATTATTTTGTACGAAAAATTTATATGCGACTTTTTCTAGTAAACTGAAGCTTTTGAGATGAACAAAGATTTTTTTAACATAAATTGAACTATTTTGAAGCTTACTGCATGAGATAACGTCAATAATGTACATTTGAGTATCAATTTTCGTATTTTAGAACACCCAAGTTTTATGACTTGGTTAAGGTATAAAGGACGTTATTTTTATAAAATCTTAAGAATTAGTATAATTCGAAAACGGCTAATTTTCGGACAGTAGCTCCTATAATAAAATCGACTCAGATTGGCTTGTACCATATCCTGCCACTGGCTCCGCATCTATTTTCCCGTCACCCTGAATTGGTGCTCTCTGTGCTAAAACCCCTGCAGGTCTGCATGCGCGTAAAATCCACTCAACTGACAAATATTAGCCAAAGTTATTCTACTGGCCCTACACCACTATCTAAAATAATGCAAACGATACACTGCGCATAGGGTTGAGGGACTCAAAGGGGTCCTAAAGTATACAAAATGTACGAGGTATGTAAATTAACTGATGAGGCTGGCAATGTAGCCTTCGATCTGACAACACCGGGCACCGACCTTGGAGGTGAGACAGGGGAACGTGTGATTAGCTTTCAGTACAAGTTTGAACTCGGTCATTCTATTGGTTGTCCGTACTGATTTTTTTTTTGTGAAACAGTCTTTTCTATTGAGTTTTAGAAATGTGTGACATCAATTTTAAGCACTGGTGAGCTATCAGGTTTGGCTTCAGACTTGAGCACAGAGCAACGGAAACCCTTGCTAGACAGCATGGATCAGCCATGATCATCGGTAGTATTATCGTATGTTATCCCATATGGCAGGTTATTTATCAGTTATACCTGGTACGAACGTGAATACTACATTCACTAACACTGCAGTACCAAAATTTAGCCCTTTTTCTTTAAAATTGCCTTTTTGGTTTTTGATTGGACTATCGAGCTTCTGTATTCTATGTATGCCTACAGCTAAGCGAGCAAGCACCTTTGTTAGTTATTCATTAATGATCTGCGATAACCTGAGCCGAAGCTCAGCAACTCACTCAAACATGAGAAAAGCTCCAATAATTTTGATTTTCATTTATTTAACGCACTTCCATTCTTTGACTGGATATGTTTTCCCGAAGAAAAAATAATGACAATGCTTTCTTTAGTAGAAAGCATATTAAAATAATTCTTACACGGTCCAAGAATAAGCCCACGTTTTTAGGATATAGAGGGAATTATACTCACAAGGCAGATAATGGAGTCCAGTCAAAGCTTCATATGCCTGTATCTATGCTTGTACTATGATCTCAGGCGATACAATACGCATACACATTTGCTCAACAAAAGCACTTTGAGTATACAATATTTTTTATGAAGGGTTCCAGAAAAGTTTTGCAATATGACTTAACAAACGGACGCAGGGGCTGCATGCTACTGCATGATGATACATGTCCATGAGTGCATAGGAGCCGCCAGCAGCACGTCTGTTGATTTAGTTGTTCATTCGTATAGACTGTGGAAAGTGCGGACTATGGCATGGTGGTCGCGTTGTGAGATAGGTGCAGTTTTACGGTATAACTCTACGCATGATAGACCACTGCTTAGAAGAAATGACGCTTGCATTAAATATGATTGTCCTCATCGTACGTCGATATTCAGGTGGTACAGAGGCCAAAGGGGCAATTTCACTCTGGCGGACGCTTAGAGGGAGGGAAGGCCGCGAACGTCAGTAACAGAGGAAAACATTACTGCTGTGAGGAAAATGCTTAACGAAGACCGGATAGTAACATACAGGAGACCTTACACCTGCATGCACCATCAATTCACTCAATTCTGCATGATCATTTACACGTAAGGAAACTTTGTTCTGTCGGGGTACCGCATAGTCTGATGGAAGAGCAGAAGACTAGTCGTACGATTGATGCCGAAAGATGCTGAGAATATCTGATAAGGGGCAATCTCGGTATGTGAACAGCATCGTGACAGGTGACGGCTTGGCTCTATTATTACGATGCTCCGACCAAGGCTCAAAACAAAGTTTGGATCTTTGATGATAAGGACACGTCAGAAAATTCCGATCAATCAAGAAAAAAAAATTAAGCTGTATTTTTCAAACTGAGCGAGATTGTGGAGCGTGTCGTTTTGGGCACACCGAAGACAAGAAGACAGTCACAGCTAAGTGATTCACAGAACAGTGCCTGCCTAAAGTCATAGAGTCTATGAAAAACCTGCTATCAAGAATGGACACTTGGTACCTCCACCATGACAACGCTGCAGCTCGCCGCACCAAAGCCTGTACTGAGTATTTGACCATACTGTTTCCGCATGTAAAAATAAAGCTAAAAGGAAAACGGTTTTCTAGCGATGACATTCTCAAGGCAACCAGTGTGCCGCACTGGTTTTGGCGGATGCAGAAGTGTATTGCATGTGGTGGAAATTACTTTGAACGAAGACAATAAATAAAGCTGTATTGCAAAACTTTTATAGTATCTTTTTCCTTATTTTACACCACTGGCTAAGCTTGTATTTACAACTGATGTATTTGGTTTGAGATGAACAAAAGCAGTTCTTTTGCGGTTTTGTGGAATATCCTAACAAGAATCAATTCCCAAATAGATCGAAAGGTGGGCAACATTTTTGTCTAAACTCTTCTTCTGGCAAAATCGTATTTTAACATCCATGAGGACATTTCCGACTTTCTTAAAACAACTTGTTACACTATAAAATGTTGAATGAGAGAAACCTGTGTCCTACGACTTCTAGTGAGTCGCCACTGTCACCCTTAAGACAACCTAAATAGTTTTGCCTACCCAGGACATTTACCAAGTAAGTATTCTAACCGCGAAATACTAAAAAAATGAGATATTATGGAAAAAGCCAAGTCTGTCTTTCCGATAATACTTGGCTGCTAGATTGATGAGATTTTGACACAAGGTCAGTGTTATGCTAAGGACGAAAGAGACTTGTAGGTTCTTCGAATCGACCCACTAGCGGCGAGCTCAGACAAAAAACGAAGGAAACAATAGTCTCTCAAACTTCGTTTCTTGATGTTACCACAGACTCCTGCTCATTTTCAGAAAATATTGGAAATCGGGGGTTGGCGGTTGTAGGAAGTTGTAAGTGTTGCATTTTTGATATCAGTGAAAGACGTTGTACTACGTCAGTTCCAAGTGCCGCAATCCGACATTTGTGATCGCCTTTATTTGTACTACATGCCAGCATTGATTAAAATGTTCTATCTTAAGACAGCCAACCAAATTTCAGCATCAAAATAGTTATCTTTGATGAAATGAGATATAATAAGCTAATTTATCGCAGCTACCTTCGTATCCCATAGATGGCACTGTAGCTTACTATATAAGCACATACTTGGCTACAGCACCATCTTTAAGACCCTCACCTTTCCAAAGTAGATTTCTGATTATTATGGAGACAAACATAGCCATGACAAACTCTCATAGATGTCCTGGTATTCGTTGCATCACAAAGAACTTTTTGAACATTGGAATGCAGCGCTAGATTGGTTATCTTCAGGTAAAATACGTTAACTAATGCTAAGCGTGACATTATTCTGAATAATATCCGTAAAAATGGCGGCATTAGGTAGTGTTGAAGGAATCGAACTTTTATCCTGACCGCTCCGGCATTATCTTCCCACCAAATACCAATAGTTGAAAAATTGGAAATGACGTTTTACTTGTCGAGTACGGCCGAACAGATCCCTTATCAACCGTTTAGTAGCTTTCTTTTATAGATGTCGTGACCATTTTCAATAACTGCCCATTTCATGAAATGAGCTTTTTATGAATTGGTCGCATTTCATGGAGTGGCCAACTAAATTTGACCATATCGTCAATGTTTAACGATCGCCCACGGTTGACCATACCGTAAAATAGGCTTTGACCGGTGCTTGCATCACTCGCATAGCACTTGAGTACCTTTTTGTCATGAAGTCTTTCAGCCTTACTTGTTTCTCATTCAGTAACTAATTCACTGCGTTACATGATTTCGGTACCTGCTTAACTGATAGCTGGAATGAATAGGTAATGAGTCATCGATAAAAAGTCCCTAGCATATGTGGTATCTATCAGGTCTAGTTTCGAAGTACACGTCGATAATTATCCCAACTAACCTCACTTTGCTCATTAAGAAGTAGTTATCGATGTGCTATTAATTGTTATTGTGCTGTTTTTTTTACAAATCCTTTGTATTCGATAGGCTCGGTATCTTTACACATATTTATTTGGAAATCTAATATGAGTTCTTAAGTGAGTTTCCGTCGCAAATGCAGAAATGCACCAAATAAATTTTGTTACGTTTGTGGGCAGTATATGGTGAGATCACAAAGGAAAAATATTTCGGACAAAGTAAGAAGTGCATATTTACTGTATTTTGGACGCTTCATTCATCAATATAAACCATGGATACCACAGTTTTTTTGTGTTTCGTGCTACGCTTCTCTCGTATTTTGGTTTAATGGAAACAAGACATCAGTGTCATTTGCCGTACCAGCTTTATGGCATGAACCTAGTAATCATTTTAATGATTGCTATTTTTGCCTGACTGACATTCGTGGTTCTTCAAAGAAAATCATGCATAACATTCAGTATCCGAATGTATTTCAATGTCGAAGCCAGTACCGCACAGTGAAGCAATGCCTCCTCCTTTACCTCCTAGCAAAAATAGACTATGATGACAACAGCAGCGACGATCCTGAGTTTCTACCATCTACAAGTTCTCTTGGTGGTCCACATTTGATTAAACAAAATGAACTGAATAATTTGATACGAGACAAATTTATCAATTAAACAAGCTGAATTACTAGGATCTAGATTACAAGAGTGGAACTTATTGGCTTCTAACACAAAAGTAATCGTGGAACGGAAACGTATTAAAGAAATGACTTAATTTTTTTCAAATTTGGAAACGTTTGTAACGACATAGAAACTTTGATAAGTAAGTTGAACATTCCTTATGTAATACAAGACTGGCGTTCATTTATTGATGGTTCTAAAATAAGTCTGAAGGCGGTATTGTTACACAATGGCAACAAGTATCCATCAGTACCAATAGCATATTCAACTGTTTTGAAGGAAACATATGAAACTATGAAGTCATTACTAGATTTAATAAAATACAAAGATTTTACAGGGAAAGTATGTGCTGCTCTCAAAGTTATAGCTATTTTTCTCGGACTACAGGGCGGATTTACTAAATACTGTCGTTTTCTTTTTTTTGGACAGCAGAGCCACTATAAAGCACTACACTACAAAATTGTGGCCTGAAAGGTCAGAGTTTGCTTGCTGAAAATATAATGTGAAATAATTATGTACCATTAATAGATTCCAAAAATGTCATTTTACCACCACTTCACATAACACTTGGCTTGATGAAGAATTTTGTCAAGGCGATAAATAAGGAGGGAGATGGTTTTTTATATTTAAAAACAGTGTTTCCAAAGTTAAGTGACGCCAAACTCAATGAAGGGATATGCGTGGGACCACAAATAAGCACACTGATGATAGATTTCGACAAAAAGCTTGCTGACAAGGAACTAGATGTCTGGTTATCACTGAAAGCAGTTGTAAAAGGTTGGGTTGTAGAATGTCGTTTAATAACTCACTTCCTCCATTCCCACTTTTCTTTTTTTTCATCTAATCTTGGTGCTGTCAGTGATGAGCACGGTGAGAGATTCTACCAGGATGTCAAGAAACTTGAAGAGCGATTTCAAGGCCGTTGGGACACAACTACGCTAGGCGATTACTGTTGGCGTTTAAAAGGAGAAGATTCTACAAAGCACAAACGAAACAGAATTTAGGAATATTTTGGATTTACATTGTATGCATTTAGTTTTATTGTACTTTCTATGCATATATGATGAAAATAAGTGTGTTATATATAAAAAAATGCCAATTTTATTATATTTTTTGCAATATGTTTGGTTCTTGCAATTTTCAGTATAATTGGACACACACTTAGGGAATGGAAAGAAAATATGTATACACCCCTAGTAAACGGTAGCAACAAATAAGACAGCATGACAATTCAAAGCAGGTACTTAATTTTTGTTTTCATTTGTAACGCAGTGATTAGAGTTTTCACTTCTCAGCCGCCATGTTGACACGTAAACAAAGAGGTCCTAGTGCCTCTATCAGTAATCAGTGTAATTTATTTACGATTTGATTAGATGTGTTAGATAATTCCATGAAGTAACCGCGCGTTTGGTTTCTTATGTCGATAAACGACGTGATTTTTCAACTACCCTGTATAAGCAAAAGCGTCTCAAACACTCAAATAGAACAGGATGTGATGCCAAGACGTAAAATAAGATCGACACAGGTGCGGAACACGTTCCAGATAACGAGTTGTAGGCAAGAAGAAAACATCTTTGAATGAAACTGAAGCTACTTTAAGTGCACTTGTCTTCAAGTAAAGTACTTCGGAAGGTCGCCCCGAATGTGGAGTAGCGCTGGCAAATACACATTTTCAAACAAAAGCAAAGAGTTTCTAAAAGCAGCGGATGTGTATGAATTGCGTAGCGTTTCGGTTCATTTTATATGCTAGCTTCCTTTCCTGAACTCGATAGTTGCGAATAAGTATAGCTACCATACATCGACGAGTAGCTTGATGCTCTACGTGCAACATAGCCATGCCCCTTTATAAACGGAGAATTGGATGGACTTTCAGATCTCGCCCACTAAACTGACTCCTAGTGTAACTTTACTAACATCAGTATCTCCTAAATTTGACTACCGACGTCGAATAACTGATACCTTGCCACGGGTATGAAAAAATAGCTTCAATTAGGTTGACTCTGCAGCTCCTACGCAACACTGTGATCAGTTCATAAAGGATTACGTTCTGCGCAAGTGCTTCTCTGAGCTACGAACATGTATTATATAAAATTTAATCGATCAACTAAGTCAAACAGACCCATACAATTAGTCCACAGTCTCCACCAATTTGACAAAGTTGCGATCTAGAAATATTTGCCGTGCCATACCAACATTACCAACCATCTAGCAACGTTGCTATGACTGACCTAGTCAGCCATTGCAGCCACTCATCGGTCAGACCGCGACGCCGGCTTATACAGAGACGCCTGTGTCGGAAATACTTCTGATTCTCAAGTTTTGAGGGCAAATGTACGTAGGTAAACCTATGATATGTGAAGTATTTCTAATAGGTGCGTAGAATTATTGGGGTACCTATAATCGTATGTCGAATAATTGAGATATATGGGTGTTCCTTAATAGTATGCGAATATTTGAGGGTGGGAATCTATATGAAAAATTAATGTTAGTTCGCGTCATAAACTATGGTCCAAAAATGTTTCCTTACAAACACTCGAAGTGTTGAAGTTTTAGTTAATGAAGTCGAATATTTTTCAATGCAAAAATAATGTTTTGTTTTAACAGTGGCGTGCGTACGGGTTATCACTTCGACATTTTTAAAGAAAAAAATGGTAGGCGAATGGTTTTTTGCCAAGCAAAAATTATTTTTAACTTCCTCGTTCAATTTAAAATAAATTATCTTTCCTGAATTTCTTTCCTTCGATGCTCCATTTTTGAGTAAAAAAATAATAACCGTTCTATTGTGTTCTAACATGCAGAATTATTATTAATTTAATTGGAAAAATTAAACGTAGGTAATGAACAACAACAACTGACAATATAAACATGACATTAAAACCAACGAAATGATTACAAAAATTGTTGAAATTGGCCCCCTTCACTTAGTATGCATGCTTCCGCCCTCCTTCTCTTGGAATTGCGTACTTGTTGAAATATCCCTGTAGTGTTTTTTATTCTATCACAAGCTGCAACTACTCTCTCTTAATTCCTCTACAGTGTTAATGGGACTTGTATACACTAGTGTCTTAAGATAGCCCCACTAAAAGAAATCTAAACTGTTGAGGTCTGGGGACCGTGGTGGTCATTCTTGGGGCCCACCGCGGCCAATCCAGCGATTTGGATAAACAGTTTGTAAATAATTACGAACCGCTACACTTAAATGCGCTGGTGCACCATCATGCATGTATCACTAATTGTTTCTTATTACTAACGGAACATCGTCAAGCAGCAAAGGCAACTGTTGTTGAAGAAAATTGAGGTAAGTCTGTCCGTCAAGTCGTCCCGGCAAGAAGAATGGGCCAATAAAGTGGTTGCCAATAATTCTTGCCCATGCATTATACCGAAAATTGGTGTTGGAAGTGGGTTTCGGTTACGGCATAGGGATTTACTGAAATTCTGAATGGCATTTCAAGAAAAATAAGCTTCGTCCGTGAATAGAATCATTGATTCAAATTGCGGATTTTGTGTAATTTTTTGAAGATACTGCTTACAAAAGGTCACACGCCTTGGAAAATGAATAAGAAGTAATGCCTGTACTCTTAAAATATGGTAAGGATATAACAATAAATCCACTAAAATTCTCCAAACAATTTGATGGCAAATATTTAAGTGTCTACCGATCTTCCTCGTACTCGTTTCAGGATGTTCTTCGACTTCGTGCAGCACTGCTTAATCAATTTCAGGTGTTCTTACACTTAAAGGTCTAACTCCAGATGTTCCTTTTCGGACAAAACCAGTTTCAACAAGACGACGATGAATATTAAAAGGTTCTATCTGGCAAAGCACGATCGGGACATCTCTGGTGATAAATCCGTCTCGCTTGCTCACCATTGCCGTCGGCAAGGCCATATACGTAATGCATTTCCGCAATTTAAATAATTCACCATTGGTGTACCATTTTTTTCTTAAAAATATCGAAGTCAATTAACTTTCACTACGTACTAAATATCAGTGAAATATCTGAAGCGGTTCTGAAAATATTAATTTATTTCCATTTTTTTACTAAAACTTCAACTCCCCGGGTTTTGTAAGAAAACATTTTTGGACCACTTTTTATAAAGCAAACTAACATTAATCATGTATGTAGATTCACACCCTTAAATATTCGTATATCGTTAATGAACACCTTGTATTCTCTGTCCCATATACCTAATAACCCCAACCCCCAATCTTCGAACTATACAAAACATTTTCATATAACGATCAGAAGCTTCTAAAATGACAAGAAACGAAGTTTGAGCGACTTTATATTTTTCTATAGCCCTGCCGGCACTGGGCCGATTTTTGAAAACTATGGAGGCTTTTCATTTTTGGCATGGTAGTAAACTTGTGTTTCATCAAAATCCGAGCGGTAATTTCCACGTGACCGACTGAAAGACAGACGGACAGATTGACGGAGATGAGTGACATGGCGTTTCGTGATGTACAACTTACAAGAACATGATATCTCATTTTCGATTTCTTGCGCGAATACAATACTTTCCAGTGTCGTGGGAAGTACAATAATACCATCATGTAGGACACATGATAATGAGTGGACAGTGGCAATGTTTTTATGTAAAAGTAAAAGTATACCAGTAAACGTCGTGAAATGTTTCTAATGGGTGATTTTTTTGCTAGTATCTTTTTGGCAACACTGTTTTTGACAGATTACGCGTGAATCGTGTCTTGTGTCATTGTCAAACTTGTTCAGTTTGGTCTATAATTTAACCGACTTACGAACGAACAACGCTTGCAAATTATTGAACTTTACTATCAAAATTCATGCTCGGTTAAGAGAGTGCATCGAGCACTGCTTCCAATTTATGGGCAATCTGGCCGGCCTACTGAGGGGGCTATTCGGAAGCTTGTGACTAAATTCCGAACCCAATTTACATTATTGGACATTAAACCTCCAACACGCAGACGAAGAGTGAGGCCTGAAGAAAATATTGCGGCTGTATCCGCCAGTGTTAGTGATGCCCGTGAAATGTCGATTCGCCGCCGTTCGAAGCAATTGGGCCTCGTTACTCCACTACGTGGAAAATTTTGCGACACGATTTGGGTATAAAACCTTATAAGATACAGCTGGTGCAAGAATTGAAGCCACACGACCTCCCATTGGTGAATGGTCGCTGGCAAAGTTGGAGGAAGATCCACATTTTTATCGAAAATTTGTGTTCAGCGACGAAGCTCATTTCTGGTTGAATGGGTACGTGAACAAGCAAAATTGCCTCATCTGGAGTGAATACCAGCCAGAAGCATTGCAAGAGCTACCAATGCATCCCGAAAAAATCACTGTTTGGTGTGGATTATGGGCCGGTGGCATGATCGGGCCGTGCTTCTTCAAAGACGACAATGGCCGGAACGTAACTGTGAATGGCGAGCGCTACCGTGCGATGATAACAAACTTTTTTTGCCCAAAATGAAAGAGCTGGACTTGGCTGACATGTGGTTTCAACTCTGACGGTGCCACATGCCACACCGCACACGAAACAATGGCCCTATTGAGAGGCGAGTTCGGTGAACAGTTTATCTCTCGTTTGGGGCCCGTCAATTGACCGCCTAGATCGTGTGATTTAACGCCGTTAGACTATTTCTTGTGGGGGCATGTTAAGGCTAATGTCTACAGGGATAAACCAGCAACGATTGACGCACTGGAAGCCAATATTGAAGCATTTATTCGTGAGATACCGGCCGATATGTTGGAGAGAGTGTGCCAAAATTGGACCTTGCGCATGGGCCATCTAAAGCGGAGCCGCGGCCAACATTTACATGAAATAATCTTTAAACATTAAATTATATCGACCGTTCTATCGACACAAATAAAGATTTAATGGTTTTTTCAAATTTTTTGTGTTTTTTTTTGAAAATCAAATCCTATACCTCTTAAAATATCACCCTTTATAAGTATAGTTCCTAAAATAAAAATTCTAAAATATATATGTTAAACGTTTAAGCCGAGTCTCCAGAAGGAATGAACCTCAAAATTGCTCAAAACATACAGTTCATGAATAATAAAATACTCGATTACACAATGTGGTAATACGAGTAGTGTCGTAGAGTCAGCACAGTGTAGAAATTATTTTTCTTTCCATTCTTCTGTGTATAGAACCTTTGGTTGCATGTCTGGGTTATGCACTTTCGCAGAAAGAAAATTTGGTTTTTATTTTGTATACTGATCATATTTTAGATCAGACTGTAGTGCTTAGAGCACGAGGAACTACAACAGCTCCACGCTATGTAGCAGTGGCGCGGGCTTGTGCGACAAGCACTTAATGCTAATGTTGTCGAGACGACGTTTCAACTAGATTCCTCGTCTAAGCTCCTGCTTTGCGTTTTGTGGAACAGTCGATCAGATTCAAATCTAACATGCATCAGAAGCTCAGCTGCAGCCTAGGTGTGGATTGCAGCTGATTGACTTTCAATTAAACTTGCAGCTGGATGTGCCTGCAATGGAGGATGGAATTTACGTAGGTGCATCGATGCGTGCATGTCGCTAGACAGACAAACATTTAGCCAGGATAATATGTTTAACCCATCTCAGTTGCGTAATAATAATATTCAGCCACATAAAACTACGTCAGTAACTGACGTCATACAATATAAAAGTGATCACCGTCGGGTTTCAGTTGTTTCTGGAGGCAGGTACCCAATAAAGGGGTTATGTAAACCGTATACACTGAGAACCAAATTTGTCTGAGAGCTTGAGTTCAATATGCACCAGAGAGAAGTGTGTATAGGCACATATGTTAGAAAGAGATAGAAGCGGCAATCTGTCGCGTTGCCAATATGTTATACCAGTTCTTTGATATATTGAAAATATGCGTTAGTTTATTGCTTACGCCCAAATAATGGTTTTATTTTGATCGTACACATTTTTGAATTGTGAAATGTGTCCAATCTGTTAAGGATTGATTCCCGATCGGTCGTAACGGCGCTCCATTTTAGGTAGTAATGAAAGGTCAACATCGCCTTAAATTCTGCAACATTGTATCATTGGTTCGTGGAATAACACGGCATCTTGTACATTCTCAGGCAAGGCTTCCACCTTCATGGTCATTGTTGAGCGATCTTGGTTAGCGATGATTTATATTGCGTAACGTTATTTGTTACATTTTTAGACCGCAACGCTGTCGCAAAATGTAACAATAACTCAGGATGTGTTGATTTTATCACCATCGGTGGAAATCAATGAGGATTCTAAAATAAATTAAGACACTTAGTTGCATCAAAATTGGGATAAGTAAATAATCACCGAGCTTCGAAAAATCAACCCCGAAAGAAGAATCATCCTCCACCGAGACAATGGAAGCTCGCACACAGCCCAAAAAACAAGGCAGTATTTAACGGAAGAAAACGTGGAATTATTGGACCATCCTCCATATGGTCCCGATATAAGTCCTAGCGATTTCATTACTTTCCCGAAAATTAAAAACAGACTGCGTGGCCAAAGGTTCCAGTCACCAGAAGAAGCAGTTGACGCATTCAAAGATGCCGTTTTGGATCTGCCAGCAAACGAGAAGAATAAATGCTTCCAAAATTGGTTCGAGCGCATGCAGATGTGTATTAATCTTCGTGGAGAATACTTCGAAAAACAATAATGAAGTCATTTAAAACTACCTACCGTATTGTTTTATTTGCATATGCAAAACTTAAGAGACATCCCTCGCATGTGTGGTCCGAAATTTTATAATTCTGGAGATATTTGAAATTTTGTGAAATTTCCACAAAAAAAACGGGATAATGAACTTTCAACCACAATTAAAACTAAACCATTGGGTTAAGGGCTATAATTTTCTTTCTGAGATGCGCTAAATGGTTGGCTTTAGCAATGGTTATATCACTTTTTAACAGAGCTTATTAGAAATCAACGCAAAAAATCTTAAATTCATCTTTTTGTGAAAAATCTCTTTCATCCCTCAACTTTGGAGGGCGGTAAAAAAAATGAGGTTGTATTTTATTATTCCTTTCATTGCAAAAGCTATTTTGATCCATGTAGAATAAACCCTGAAAATTTCAGCGTGCTACGATGACTATATCAAGTCACATTCGTTGTCGTGATGATAAATGTAAGCAATAGAATCTTCACCACCTACAAGTACAGTACCCATTGTGTTTAGCTGCTCTTTATGGCGATTTACCGACAAATGTGGAAGATAATTTGATTTAACTAACTTTTGAAGAACATCTTCGTAATGGCCCCTATTATTTTCTATACACAAGCGACATCTTCTAATAAAATTGTCCTTGCTTTGCTTCATCAATTTTCTGGCGCAGTTGGTTGACATTTGTATATTCAGATGTATAGATTATACCCTTATGAAACCGTCATATAGAAAAATCTAGATGATTTAGATCGGGTGATAGGGCAGGAGGCCATCATATGTGTCCACTTCTACATAATCCAACGCTCAGGAAAGGCACTGTCTAAGTTATGACGTACATCCCGTGAAAAGTGGAATGGGGTACCATTGCATTGAAAATACATGCGGCTTCGAACGTCCAAAGGTACATCCTCTAGCAGCTCATGCAAACTGCTTTGTAGAAAAACAAGATATAACTGACCATTCAACCTGGCGGGCAATGCCTGAGGTCCAATTAATTTTTTGTTGTATACTCCAGTCCATAAATTAACGCCGAACTGAAGCTGGAAACTGTGTCAGCAAATTGCGTGTGGATTTTCCACGCTCCATCAATGGAAATTGTGCATGTTGAATATTCCATTTCGGTCAAATTTGGATCTATCTGTCCATAAGATGCTGGCGGAAAAAGTGTCATCCTCTTCGCACCTCGTCAACATATTCTCACAAAATGCAACCCGTTGTGCATAGTCGCTTGGAAGCAATTCTTGTACTTCTTGTAGATGGTAAGGATGCATGTTCTCCGAGCGTAGTATTGTGTCCACTGAAGTATGCGATATATTTCTGCTTCAAGCAATGGCTCTGGTGCTTATAGATGGATCTCTCTCGGCTGCTTCTATTATATATCTTCTATTTCTTCTGGCCGTATCCTCGGCGCTCCTAGCTTGTGATGAATGCCTAGTATGTAGCCCTCGATATACGCATTATAGACTCGTAGAAAAACGCCAGTTGTGGTCCACCTCTTCTAACCGCATACTCCCGATACATGCGAGCTGCTGCTCGAGCATTGGCTAGGGCAGCACCATAATAGTAATGCATTTCTGCTTAATTTGCGGAGAATATGACATGATCACACTCAGATGCCAAATGTTAGATACAACTTCCACGCTGGACCATTGCCTAACTTAGTAATTTCGGTCGGGCCGATTTGGCTATTTGCGTAAAGAATCCGCCATTTTGATTTTACAAAATGTTAATACGGACAGGATTACTCGCACTGCTAGGACGAATGTAGCAGTACCTCATATCTCAAAATCCATCAAATTGTTTGGACTGTAGCTCGTAAAATAGATTGATTTTCTTATTTATATGTATAGATACCCACCTGCGTCATACATACAGGTTTTTTAAGGTGAGGCACTTATCTTACAAAGCGGAAATTTTCAGGGTTTATTCTAAATGGATTGAAATAGTTTTTACAATAAAATGTACAATGAAATACAACCTTAATTTTGTTACCGCCATCCAAAGTTGAGGGATGGAAGAGATTTTTTACAAAAAAATGAAATTAAGATTTCTTGCGTTGGTTTCTAATTAGCTCTGTTAAAAAGTGACATAACCATTGCTAAAGCTAACCATTTGGCTAATATAACAAAACACATCCCCAAGCCTAATGGTTTAGTCGTAATTGCGATTGAAAGTTCATTATCCCGTTTTTTTTTTTGGAATTTCACAGAATTGCAAATATCTCCTGAACTATAAAATTTCGGACCACACATTCGATAGGCTTTGAGGCCCTCTATCACCTGACTTCCGTTGATCCACTACTAACTTCACACCCGCCGACACCTAAGCTGCGGATTGGAGTCGGACCCTACTTTAACTGTAGAATATTAGATACACTTTCAATGATTCTATCCCGTGTTAATTTTTCCTGCAACTACTAGACGTAGCTTTAAAACACCAGACATTTAAACTCAAATTAAGCTAGAGTGGTAGTGATAGAACGGATAACCCTATTCCAGCAGCACATTAGCTTTCCGCAAAAAAAGGTTTTAAAATGCATGGCAGGTCCTGCTACCGCCTTTACTAAGAGCGCTGCACAAAAGAGATTAATCTAATACTCCAGGTGCTAATTTGGAGTCAACAACGACTTTTCAGGGTGCCAAAATGAAGGTGGAATGCGGAAAAAAATCAGTGGAGGCGTTGGGAAAAAATTGAACTGAAGAGCTAGAGTATCAGTAATTATCTCGGAATTTCAATGTAAATTTCTTACCTCCTAGAGCAGTATGAAGTGAGATTGTATGAAAGAATGATCTGTTATACTGTTATTACCAAAATGCGCTCGCCATCTCAGTCTCAAATACGTTCAATGTTTTGAGAGGGTGGACACCACTTACCAATTAAATTCTTCTGCAGTAAGGTCCAGAGAAACACGATTTCCAAAATATTTCCCATTCTCTTTCCTAGGAATTGCGAGCCCTCGCCACATTCACGATGTGGAACAAAATACAAATCATATTTCTGAGCATTTCATCGTCTATTAAAAGATTTGAACAAATGTTCGCCTAGAATTATGTGACGAAACATTTTGAAACGATGACGTGTTGACGTGTGAGTCGTATTTACGCAAAGAAAAGATTCGCTATTTTCACAATTTATTAATAGTAATAGTACAATGGATTTCCGCTTTGTAGTATTTCAAAACAATGAAATGTTATTGCTACCTTTATCAAATAAACCTGAGTATACTAATTCACGTGGTGAACAGAATCGTATTTTTGAAAACTAAGCCAAATGAGCAATAAAATTTTATCGCCGGTTGGAGAACAATAAACAGGTAAGCTATTAATTGGGCTATTTTCCGCAATTTTGATTTGTAGTAAACTGGGAAATTGAGTATTTAGGAGTATAAAAGTGGAATGACGGCAAGCTGTAAGAACAAATATACAGGGTGTCCTCAAAGTTAGGACCTTCCCTTACAGAGCATACTAGGTCATGCAATAATAAGTATGTACTTTTAGCAATATTCAGGTAAGACCAGATTTGTCTGACGGCTTGAGTTCAATGTGTGCGAGAGGGAAGTTGCGAGAAGTGTGTAACAACACATGTTAGAAGGAGATAGAAGCCGGCTGAAGAGCACATTGCTCATCGACGGTGATGTGGAGGTCGTGCAATCTGCCGGAAGGGGAAGGAGAAGGAGGTCTATTCGAATATTTAATTCAATATTTTGATTAGAACTATTTACTTTAATTTTGATGCGGCTTAGTGTTTCACTTTATTTCAGAACTATCTTTGGTTTCCACCGATGATGATGAAATTACCTTTTGGCGACAGCTAGCGGTCAGAAAATGTAACAAATGCCATTACGAAATACAAATTATCACTGCCTGATTGTACACATGTGAAGATCATTTCGAAGCAGGACGACACTCCCCAATGAGCGCTAGATGGGTACTGACCACAACTGATAATGGAGGTGGAATCGATCCCAAACAGATTCGACACAATTAAAGAATGAGTACTCTCAAGATAAAACCTTTATGTCGACGTAAAGAATAAACTAACGCATATTTAACATGCCTCTCAATTCAAGGAATTGGTGCAACACATTGGCAACGCGGCAGATTGCCGCGTCAGCGTTGCTAGACAACGTGGTGATGAGCTTCGCTTCTATCTTTTTTCTAACATATGCATCTATACACGCCTCTCTATCTCTCTCTCTTTCTTACACATTTAACCATGCCGGCAGACAAATTTGTTTCTCAGTGTATATACCAAAGCTTTAAAGTAACCGAGAAATTTGCTTCCAAAAAGCAATACATGAGTCAGTACGACCTTGTCATCCTTCATTCCCACAACCCCCTTCTACGTCAAAACGTACGATGTTGTACTAAGGCTATGTGAGTCAGTATCCAAATCAGGCGTCTCGTGGTGTCTAGATTAACCTAGCTTAAAAGCAAGCCGAAATTGGCACATTTCTGTAACAATAACTCAGTTATCATCTTGATATGAGCATCTAGACCAGGAGTTCCCAGCCAGCGGGGCACGCCTCCCAAGGGGGGCATAGAGAGATGTCAAAGGGGCGGAAAGCGTTTGCATTTTTGAAAGAAAAAACAGAACAGGTAAACAAACAACTTTAACAAATAATATAACAATGTAATGTTTAATTAACACGCGTAAAATTAGAAATTAGATATCATATTCGCTTATTCTGTCAACCGCTCTTTCAAAACCTGGCGTCGTCAAACGCAGTTTATACAAGCTTCGACAAGTCACAACATGAAATCCGGGCTCACCTCCGCCACGCTCCGCTGAACATTCATCACTTAGAAGACAATTGTGTACCTACCAGAAGCGGATGAGCATCTGTGACATTCATTCCCACAAACTTGCGAGAAATTTGACGTTTCCATGTACAAGTTTGGTTGAGAAATCTGTTTGAGTGTGTCAAATTATTGTGTCTCACTGTAAAAGGTAAGTTTATGTATTTACAATCTTCAGTTACCATTTTTATTTAATTTACTAAATTGTTCATAGATCGGTCATTAGGACCTTTTTTACATCACAATCAAACCAACGTGGCGAAATAATTTTGAAACGACGAACTTCAAGCACCTAATATTGATTCCAAATGTATTTAAAATTACTATTATAACGACAACCTGCCTACAAAAATATAAATCTCCCGGTGCCCAATATACTGCTGACTACATTACGTTATTAAGATAAAATAATGGGCATATAATTAGTAATTACGAGGGATGTCTTTTAAGTTTTGCATATGGAAATAAAACAACACGGTAGGTAATTTTAAATGACTACCGTTTTTCGAAGTATTCTCCACGTAGATTAATACACATCTGCATGCGCTCGAACCAATTTTCGAAGCACTTATTCCACTCTATTGCTGGCAGATCCAAAACGGCATTTTTTAATGCGTCAACTGCATGTTCTGGTGACTGGAACCTTTGACCGTACAGTCTGTTTTTAATCTTCTGGAAAGTAAGGAAATCGTTATGACTTAGATCAGGACTATATGGAGGATGGTCCAATAATTCCACGTTTTCTTCCGTTAAATACTTGCTTTTTGGGCTGTGTGCGAGCTTGCATTGTCTTGGTGGAGGATGATTCTTCTTTTGGAGTAGATTTTTCGAACCTTGACAAACAAATGGTGGTATACCGATCCGCAGTAACAGTTCTTTGCTCATTAAGAGGAATTGTTGCAATATCACCAGCTTCTGATACAAATGTCGCGACCATCCTTTTCGAAGCACTTCGAGAACGGATGACTTTTGTGGGCTTTTCTTCAACTTGGAACACCCAAACAGCCAACTGTCGTTTATTTTCTGGTTCATAACAGTAAATCCACGATTTATCACCACTAACAATGCTGTACACATTTTTTGAGCTTCCGGAATTGAAACGGTCAAGTGTTTTTTGACACCAATTAACCCTGGCTGCTTTCTGCTCTTCAGTCAACAGGTGGGGTATCCAACGGGAAACTAATTTTCTTACTCCTAATTCTTCATGTAAAATTTTTCAAATTGAGGTCTTTGAGATCTTCAAGGACGCCTCAATCTCGCGATATGTCACATGTCTATCTTCAATGATGAGTTTGCGCACAGCATCGACGTTTTCCTGGGTGACTGCCGTTTTTGGTGCATCCACCCTGGGATCGTCGCTAAGACTCACCCATCCACGTTTCAATTCTCCATACCAACGGGAAATTGTCGACTGATGTGGCGCTTCGTTGCCGAAAACAGACAGTAACTCAGCAAGGCATTCTTGTTGCTTGTCTCTGAAAGTTGTAATAAATTATGGCGCGAAAATGTTCTCGGTTGAGTTCCATTTTTCTAATGACTTGGTAACACTTAAAAATTCACTGTAGTGAGAACACTGCACGTATTGTTGTGAAACTTTTAATTTAAGTTTACTAAAGGGTGAGGTTAAGATTCAGTACTGACGTTTGATTCGCGTGCCCTACTATGTTTCTATATGCAAAACTTAAAAAACATCCCTCGTACATGTAGGTATTTTGCTTATTTAGTTATTGCTTATTTGTTTTATTGTTATAGGTGCAAAATGACAGCGAAGAAAAGAGAGTTTTCCGAAGATTACGTTAAGTTTGGATTCACCTTCATAGAAAACACGAGTTACAATTGCCTCAGTGGATATGTATGAAACTTTTAAGTAATGATAGCATGAGGCTCAATCGCCTTGAAAGGCATTTGAAGCAACAACATCCTACTCTGGTTTTGAAGATGAAAGAGTTTTTTTCTTCTAAAGCAGAATCACTCAAGCGGATGAGACTGGCTAAATCGGGAAGTTATCACACAGGTGTACCGCAGCATCTCAAAGCTTCATTTGAAATAGCTTTTATGATAGCAAAGCAGAAAAAATCTTATACTATCCGTGAAGAATTAGTAAGACCCTGTGTCCTAAAAGCCACGCAGATAATTTTAGGAGAAGATGCAGAGCAAAAATTGAAGCCTGTTTACTCTTTCGAATAACACAGTCAAGCGTAGGATCGATGACATTGCAGCAGACATAAAGTCACCAATAATTAATAAAGAAAAATTATCGCCATTTTTTGCCATTAGTTGCGATAAATCCACCGACATCGTTAATTTGTTGTCGATGTGTCACAATTGCCAGAAGAAGCTAAGGAAGAATTACTAGAAATGAAGGCTGATTCGTCCATGAAAGATGCCTTCCATCTTTTAACATTGAGAAATTTTGGATCAAGAGATTGCCTGATTGATAACTGGACACTTGCCTCTCTTGCTTTACGAATACTATTTCCTTTTTCTTCAACTTTCTTATGTGAGACAGGCTTTTCTGCTCTAGCTTTAATTAAAATTAAACAGAGAAATCGTCTTCATGTCGGTAGCGACCTCATGATAGCTCTGGCAAAAACAGAACCTAGAATCAACCAACTGGTGTATAACATGCCATCTCAAGTGTCTCGTTAGTACCTACTCTTATTTTATTCAAGTTTTTCGATAAAAGAAACATTAATTAGTTTATTTAAACTGTTAAAGTTTCTTTATTAGAATAAAAATAAAAGTCTTTCTAACTATATAATGTGCGTTTTTTGTATTTATTGAAAAAGTAAAGGCGGGCATGAAAATATAATTTTATAAAAAAAGGTTGGGAAACCCTGATGCAAATTTATGAAGAGGTAAACAAACTTCGAACAGCGACAGCCTCAAGCACTGTCTACAAACAAACCATCTGACAGCGCAGTACTTGGAGTTACTTACCAAATGAATTCAACTTCTTTTTAACGTTTCAGGTGTTTTTATACCTCTGGCATTGCCTACGTAGGTAGCTCTGAAAAGGAAAGTCCCAACTTCCATGGAACCTTGAATATAAAAAGAAGCTTCAGCAATCATTTTCGTTGACCACGATGGTATGGAGGAAACTGACATGATGTGCCCACGTAGCCTTATTATTCCCAGTTAGAAATATTTCTGAAACTTTGTTTTATGCGGCCCCCTTCGACTTATTGTATGCTGCCTTTGTATCTGATTTATAACAATCATTTATCATAATTTTACATTGGTGACAAGAGTTCCGTACTCCCTTCGTTTCGTGGAACAACCTCCGGGTAACAAGTGGAGAATTGTTTTCAGCAACCGTTTGCCCATTACACTGTTTCTAGATTGTTTAATGAAACTAGTAATTATGCACCCGAAAAGATTGAAATTATCCGTTGTTGTATGTGGAACGTCGTTCGTTTCGAATGCTGCCGCGAGATCGTGGGAAAATATGGAAATTATTTTCTGGCTGCTGATTGAAACGTTAACTTCGTTCAAGGTTCATTTGAATTGTCAATAAAATCTCTGCACATCGAATTCTCATTTGGCCTCCCATCTGGATTCCGTTCGTCGCGTCGTTTGCGACTCCGCAGCTAGCTGGATCATTTTGTTTTTAATGCGATTATAGGGAGTAGGCCAGTTACGTAGGGACTAGAAATCCTGAAAAATAAATGCTTGTCTTGATAAGGAGGCAGATAAAATTTGAAAGTTGAAAAAGTAGTCGCCCAATGCAGAAAAAATGGCGGAAAGTAGGTTGACTGTTGGTATCTTTATTGTTTACAGCTAGGAAAATTTTTGAACCTTGGCGCAAGGCCGCCGAACAGAATGGATGAGAGTGATAAAAAGATTTCTCGACTTTGTTCAATGTAGGTGAATTACCTTCATTACATTATGGTAGGTTTAATATTGGTAGGTTATGTCAACCCTTGTAGCTGCTCAAGTAAGTGTAATTGACATGGTTGGAGAAAAAATATGTTTTTAATATTCTGTTCGTCCTGATAATATTTGCTTAAGGAAAAGGTACTGGAAATTGATTATATTCTTCTTATCACAAAATGTCTACATATTCGCAGAAGACTGCTGAACGTCTATTTGTTATTTCACACCTGAATAACTACAGGCCAAGTGTTGTCACTCTATGTCATTACCTATATTCAATAAATTGTATTACCCTCCTAGTCACAATGGATACATCACCTAGGCATATTCTCAGCTGCTAAGGTAAACATTCATCAGTTGGATGTTTCCCCGAAAGCGAGCAGCGGCTAGTCATGTATATATTAAATATGTACTTCTAAAATGATACGTCTAAAGGGCAATTATATTAGGGTAACACGTGCGAGATATACGTAATAGGCGCGGAGAATCACTGCGAGTAGAATTTTTGTGAAAAACTGCTTGCGCTAGAAATTACGATACATCCTCCAGCGGTAAAATCGATATAATGTCATTAGAGATCGCTGTAATAATACTCCTTGAGTTAGCTAATACGGATGCAGGCATGCTTGCTGAATTCAGTTCAGTACTTTATTGAGAATCCCTGAAGATGCCTCTCAGCTTTTATCTGTCGGAGAACCAGATCTATAATGCCGAATTAATAACTAAGCATAGCTCGAGAGAAAATAA
The DNA here is from genome assembly GCA_963669975.1 of Acanthoscelides obtectus. NCBI lineage: Eukaryota > Metazoa > Arthropoda > Insecta > Coleoptera > Chrysomelidae > Acanthoscelides > Acanthoscelides obtectus. Next base: position 77,579,342 of record CAVLJG010000005.1, read on the forward strand.
TAATAATAATAATATAACTACCTCATAAACCGTATACAGCGACACTGGCAAATTACATGGGGTAACACTGATACCCACTAAGACAGATAAAACCTAGTGTAGGATCATGGCCACATTCTATGAGACTGCCACGAGAGGAATGGGTGCGCATACATCGCTTACGCTTTGGCCACACACGTCTTGCACATGCACATCTTTTGCTCGGAACAGATCCGCCCTTGTGCACTGGATGTAACTCTTCACTCACTTTACGCCACATTATCTGCACATGTCCGATATTGTCCAAATATCGAGTGATCTATAGACCATTTGATAACCTGACAGAGAGTCTGACACAACCAGAAAAACTGAAAAACGTCATATCATTCTTAAAAGTATCTGGTTCCTATTGGAAGATCTGACCTAATGAACTTTTTGGAAATGAACCATTCTAATTTTTTTGTATCTTATTCTCAACTGAATTCTTAAATGAATCTTATGTAACGATGATTTTGCGTCATACCTACCTTATCATAGTGTTGTCATCTGGAACTAAAAGAAATATGTAGCAATAGAATTTGTATAAATCGAAATACTTACGTGAACGCAAACAAGATCGTGAAATGCAGACAATGACCACAAAAAAAAATAATATTAATGAATATATGCCTGACAAATTTAGTCGTGTAAAATTTCCCAGAGATCATCTTTTGTTGCTAATAGAATCTGAAAGTAAATGACAATAGTATATCCTTTTCGATTAATATCTGGAATTTGCATATTTAGTTTTTTTAAAACGCGACATTTACCAATTAGACAGAGATTATATATTTTATACTATAGATTTATATATTATATTTATATATTATTGAATACGGCTAATAACCATAGAAGTTGACGCCGTCAAAAAAAAAATAATAATATTTATTCGCCAAAATACAAAAAATCGTCAAACAAATGTAAAAAACCACAGAAGGCATCGCCTGTGTGTAGGTAATATTTTAATAACTAACAATCATATATGTGTATAACAATTATTGTTAAATCTAAAAAGTATTAATGTAATTGGAATTTTGTAGTTTTAGTTTTCTATATAATTATGTATAGTCATTCGCTGCATAGTACAAACCCAGTCTTTCAATTTTCGTCTAAATTTTTTTCCAATATCAAGTATTTTTATTTCGTTTGGTACTACATCATATAATTTAGCTGCTAAGAACTTAAATGATTTTTTGAATAATGTTTTGTGTGGTCTTTGGATATTAGATGAGCCTATTCGAAATCGTGTGTTATGCTCGTGTTTATAGGTTTTTTTTTTCACTACAATACTTATGGTATAAGGTGGTGGCATGTAGGAAATAAAGTTGTCTTGTATCAAGTATCCCTGTTTCCTGATATAAGTTGTTCGTCGGATATAATCTTGGCTTATGGAAAATGGCTTTCAAACAGTTTTTTGTGCTATATTCAGGTCAGAAATATATGTCTTGCAGGCGGCACCCCAGGCTGTGATGCCGTATATTATACAGGTTTCAACTAAGGCATGGTACATGATTCTCAGATCACTTTCTGTAAGAATGTTAGCAAGCATTTGGAGTTTATAAGCAACATTTCTAATTTATATTATATATATTTATAATAGTCGAATAAAAACCATAAACAGTTCATTTTATTTTTTTATTTTAACAGTGAGTAGATCTGATCAAAAGAAATGTTTTTTCCTTTACCATTTTTCTGGTAAAATTAAAGTAACAAAGTTATAGCCCTTTGGAAGTTTGAGTACCGCCCTGTTTCAATAATAATATTATGTGCTCGTGTTTGGCCTCAGCGGATATAATCCGCCTTATCGGTTCATCGCATCGGAAACAAAAAAGCGAAAGAATTTGGAACGATGTTTTTACAATTATTTTATTCAGTTGTATACAGTCAGTGTCAGTCGGTAACGCGTGAGTGAATAGTGGTATCTGTTGCGTGGCTCAAACGAAATCAAAAATGGCACATGTTTACGAAAATGCTGAACTTGTGGACATGATTCTTATTTACGCGGTATCACGGATTTATGCGGATCGGTTTCCCAATCGAGTGCAACCAACCCCTCGTGCCTTTGTTAATGTAGTACAGAGGGCTCGTGAATCAGGTCCTCACCGAGGACGGCATGCCGGTGCTCCAAGACCGCACGATCAAATACCGGTGCGCACTGAAATACTTGTCGGGAGGATACTTTATAAAACAAGCTAACATTTTTTTTAAATTTTTTTTTTATTTTTACACACATATCTTGGTTTATCTTCCTTCTACAATCATTATCTGAAAATTAATGACTCAACTTCAAAGTCACCCTGTATATATATATATATATATATATATATATATATATATACTGGGTATACGTATACGTCATAGAGCATTGGATTAAAGGAGATTCTCGAGGGAACTGCTCTCAACGTCTGATCATTTTGCTCCAGCTGACAACTTTGAAGTTTAATCGCATGAACGCGTTTCGCTTAAGAGCATCGGTGCATTCCTTGCGCTAGGTGCATAATTACTAAACGCCGATATTTCCGCTAACGATTACTTTTATACAAAATGCTTAATCAAGTAATCATGAATATAGCTTGCTTTTTCACATCGGAACACGTGTATACTGTATACATTACGTTTCAGTATAATAGTTTCAATACAATTCCCTGATCGAGAAGTATTCTATATATTATTGGCCTGCAATAACACAGTTATTACCATATTTGGAATAAGGTGGCAATAAATTTTTCTCAAATAAAATTGTACCTTATGACTTTCTAATTTTCCTGTACATTATTTTGGTCTTTTCACTTATGCGCCATCTACCTGGAAAGTGTGTGAATTTGAACTATGTCGGATAGTATGATTTTCAGATTAGACGTCCCCTGAAGCACAAAATTCATTAATAAACATTCTTCTAGGTATGGAGAATACTATACAGTTTAGGAATATAGGTATTTGCAGGCGTTATAGTTCATATGATCTGCAGATTGATATGTATATTTATGCCATATACGAAGTCCGTCATTTAAGTGGTGTTGTTTTTTTTTATTTTTTCATTCACATATGCAGTTTTATATTGTTACTGTCAAAATAACTTCCTTCTTACGCCACATAGGGTTGGAGACGGTTCTGCCACTCGTCATAGCAGAGCTGGAACTCTGATATTGGAATAGCATTCAGCTGGTCGGTTACAGCCATTTGAATATTTTCGACTGTCCGAAAATGAGTTGCCTTGAGGTGATTTTTCAATTTCGGAAAGAGAAAAAACTCACAAGGACTCAAGGCAGACAAATAAGGAGGCTGAGGAGCCGCAAGAATATTCTTACTGGCCAAACACTTGCTTATTGATAGTGCTGTGTGACAAGGATCATTATTGCGTTGCAACACCCAGCTGTTCTTGATGTGTGGTCTCACAAGAACGATTCTTTTTTGAAGTTTTTCAAGAACAAAAGTGTCGATTGACCGTTTGGCCATGAGGTAGAAACTGTTTGTTAACGATTCCGTGGATATCGAAAAAACAAATCAGCCTGCATTTGATCTTCGACTTCGTCCTTGTTGTTTTTTTGGGTCTTGGAGAAGTTGAAACGTGCCACTCTATTATCTGGGACTTGGTTTCTGGTTCGAACTTAGACACCTAAGGCTCGTCAGCAGTAATGACACGTTCCAGAAAATAGGGGTCACTTTCAATCGAACCCAAAAAGTCAAGGCACCCTTCCTTCCTGATGTTCTTTGGTCCTTGCGAATTTTTCTTTCGCAGATTTTTCTCATCCCCAATTCACTGGTCAGCACAGAGATGAACCGTGGTGTGAACTCTTCCCCGTTCATTTTGACTGTCTACCGATTTTCATTTTCAATCGACTGTCTCTTTCTTTTGAAAATGCAAAGCCACCACAAAACATTACCTCAGTCTTCAATGCTGCCAGACTTAACCCTACGTTGCCTCAGTACTTAATCTACAAACCACATAGTTCAAGTTCATATTCAATCTGACTTCCGATTAACCTTAGAAACCCCTGTATAGGTGTTAAATAAAATACAATGTATAGTTCCTTTATTTTAACAAGTACACTATTTTCAATTTGGACAAAACAAACTCAAAACATTGAACCCCATACAACGCAGTTGATGTATCACTTGTTCAAGAGTGGAGCATGTTTTGGTTACGATGAAGAAAAATGGCATCAAGTAGGTTGATTCTGCACTTCCCACGCAACACTGTGATCACTTCAAAAGGATTATGTTCGGCTCAATGTAGTCACTTTGAGCTAGCTACAAACATGCGTAACAAAAAACATTAATGGATCAAGTAAGCCAAACTGGCTCTCATACGATTAGTACAGGGTGCGCCATCTTTTATGTCGGTATGTAAACATGAAATAACTTTGAAAACGAAATACTGAATTCTATATATCGGGTATTTTTATTAAATCTGGTCCTTTACAATTTATTGGGACCAGTTTTTGAACACAACATCCATCAAGTGACGACTTGCATTGGCTAAAACAAAATGTACCCGTTCTGCTGCGTTTTACATTACTTTTTCGAGCATCTCTGGTGGTATAGCGGTGATTGCGGTACGAATGTTGCTTTGAGTTCATCAGTGGTCTGGGGCTTGCTGACGTACACTTAACCCCACAAGAAGAAGTCCGGTGGGGTCAAATCTGGAGACCTGGGTGGCCAGTAAATGTCACTTATTTTTGACATCAGACGTCCAGTGAGTTTTCGTTGCAGAAACTGAAGTGTTTCATTTTCACTGTGGCATGGCGCACCGTCTTGTTGAAACCAGTAACCATCAAGACCGTTTTCACGCATTTGTGGGCAAACATAATGAGCCAACATCCACCGATATCAATTTCTATCGACTGTTTCGGTTTCGTTGAAGAAAAATGGCCCAATGATGGTCTTGGCGGAGACGCCGGCCCAAACAGTCATCTTCTGGTCATGCAACGGCATTCCGTGGATTTTCCGTCCCCCAAATGTGGCAGTTTTGCTTATTAACGCCGCCAGAGAGAGTGAAATTGGCCTCATCGGTCATCACCATTTGCTTCAAAAAATCAGGTTCAGCATCAACCATGCGAGCGACTGTGTGGGCGTATTCCAAGCGACGTGGACGGTCAGTTGGCAATACTTTTTGTGTTAGCTGCACCTGATAAGGAAACAAATGCAAATCATCCTTCAAAATGCACCGGAACGTGGTTCCACTGATGCCAATATGCTGAGCGCGGTGACGATACGACACTTTTGGGATCTGGGCAACGCTGTTTCTGACCACTTCAACCTATTCATTGGAACTTCTTGGTCATTGATGAACGGTATCTTGACGATCTCCCACTGTCCCGTACTCAAGAAAATTCGAAACCAAACGACGGATAGTGTTGTCAGACGGTGCCTGTTGCCACGATGTTTTCGACGATATGCACGTTGCGTTAACACAACAGAAGAACGAGGATTTTCAATGTACATTGTGACTATTTCGGCGCGTTGTTTCGGTGTAAAGCGGTTCATGTCTAAAATTGTAGTAAATTGACGTTTCAGAAACACGTATAACCAATTCACGCGGTTGGTAAATATCAAAGTCATTCGATGTTTCAATACCGACATAAATGATGGCGCACCCGGTACATACTCCACAGTCCTCATCCATCCAGGGATGTTAGAATCACATGCACATTCCCAATTCTCAAAGTTGATCCTGGAGAATCTTTGTAAATGTATTTTTTAATTATTACTTTTATCATTCCTTAGTTGCTCTGTCACATTACGTCCAGCCAGAGCCACATTCCATTGAGTAATTTTAACATTGATTTACTTAAGCGTGGGATGCATTGAATCGATTTGCTTGACACCAGTATAGATGAGTGCTAATAGCATGTTTTCGTGTGCTGTCACAAAAAACCACCGCTGCTTTGTATGCTACTGGATGTGATTAAAAGCAAAGCATCGACGAATAGCAAAATCCGTCCAAATACACATCCGAACCATGTAGCTTGAAGCTTTTAACGCCGCCTGACTATGTTTTTCACAGGTACAACATAAAACCTGGTTAACGCGATACGTGAGTTCTGGGTTTTTCCAAGCGCTTTTCAGAGCTGCAAATGTGATTATGCCATGAACAAATATGCACACTTTTTTTAGAAACATCACGCGTACAGCAAAATTTGATATTTCAAAGGGGATTTTAGCTTTGCTAGGTACATAGACCAGTTTTCTCTCAACAGGTTCTCGGAATTTGACAGAACAAAAATGAGTCTGAAAAAGTGTCTAATTGACAGAGATAAAGAGAACTTGCAAAATGTGAGTGGTAACCAGTTTCCATCGAACGAGGAAAAGAACCCCCAGTAGATATTGAAGTGGGGCTCGAATGTATGCATAATGCGCTTTGAGTCCAGTGCCAGTATGTCCCTTCATGTATTCTCCTATAAGATTCAGTCTTCCGAAATAGCGCAAATATAAGGCATCTTTTAAAGCAAGTTTTCAGCTATCTTTTGTGTAATTCTCCATGTTAAATGTATTTATAGTCATAAATCTGATGGTACACGCTAGTACACAAAATCATTGGTTAACGTATTCCATCAGATAAATAAAATTAAATTTATATAACAGCCTCAATGCCAGTGGGTGCAAACAATTGGTTGCAGAAAGCAAGTATATATTTTGTGAAGCCGAGTAGTCTGTAGTGTTTATCTCTGAGAAGATTTGGAAGAAAGAAAGTTGGTCTGCCAGTGCATGAAATCAGTGATATTTCCTATGTGAGAAAATTATTACTGAATATGCTGCCAATGAAGTATATCTATCAGCTGCGCTCGACGGGTTATTTATATGTTGCCTTTCTGAAGACCAGGTTATGTTCCAAGTTATAAATACGATTTTTCCCGGTTTTTTTTTACTCAAATTTTGAGGAGCATTACGGGAAATCGCCACCGCGTCCGCGTTGTGTGCAATTAACTCCCATCACAGAAAAATATTAGTAATGACGCATCACACATCAAACGTTTTCGCAGTGCCTCACATCTAGGTGCCGATTTGTATTTTCTGTTGACATCGCAAAATGAATTTCTATAAAATTTAAATTAATGAAAATAAAAAATAGTGTAATATCTAACCTTTTCACTTTCATAAATACTTTTGCCTGTAGCATACTTTCTCACTTGTTACTTCACCAACCAAGGATTTTCTTTTCTTATCTCTCTCATTTTGAAATTCAGCAAATTTTTATTTGTAATTTTCAGAATGAATAAGAAAAAGTGGATGCGCAACTAATTTCTAGCTTTGAATCTCAAGTAAGTGTATTTGAGACAAGAAACCAATGGATTATCATCAACCAATGGATTAGCACACAAATCCTCAAAAATTACAATTTTCCATGGTTATTATGCGTTTTGAGAGGCATTACGAGGAATCACATCCGTGTTCGCATATAGGAATAACGCATCACACACAAAATATTTTCGCAGTGCCTCCCATCTAAGCGTTGACTTGTATTTTCTACTCGATATCGCAAAACACATTTCTATGAAATTTAAACGACTGGAAAAGTAATGTGAAATGTAATAACCTTTTCACATTCCATAAATATTCCTGTCAGTAGCCAATTCTCTCGCCTGTTATATATATATATATATATATATACAGGGTGACTTCGAAGTTGAGTCATTTATTTTAACAGTGAGTAGATCTGATCAAAAGAAATGTTTTTTTCCTTTACCATTTTTCTGGTAAAATTAAAGTAACAAAGTTATAGCCCTTTGGAAGTTTGAGTACCGCCCTGTCTCAATAACATCATGTGCTCGTGTTTGGCAACAACGGATATAATCCACCTTATCGGTTCATCGCATCGGAAACAAAAAAGCGAAAGAATTTGGAGCGATGTTTATTTTATTCAGTTCAGTTATACATGCAGTCAGTGTCAGTCGAAGGGTTTATCTCTGGTCAGTCGGTAACGCGTGTGAATAGTGTCTGTTGCGTGGCTCAAACGAAATAAAAAATGGCACATGTTTATGCGGATCGGTTTCCCAATCGAGTGCAACCAACCCCTCGTGCCTTTGTTAATGTAGTCCAACGGGCTCGTGAATCAGGTGACTTCAGACCTCACAGGGGACCTCACGATCAAATACAGGTCCGCACTGAAATACTTGTCGGGAGGATACTTTATAAAACAAGGTAAACATTTTTTTTTATTTTTTTTTTATTTTTACACACATATTTTGGTTTATCTTCCTTCTACAATCATTATCTGAAAATTAATGACTCAACTTCAAAGTCACCCTGTATATACATAAACAAAAAGTAGGAAACTAATGGGCAAAATCTGCAAAAAGGAGGAAAGTGGATTCGAGCAGAAAATAGGATAGGTAACCCGAGCGATTTCCTCTGGTTGGCTTCATCAGGCCCGAAATGAATGCACATATGAAACTACACGAAGTCCACAACAAGAGCCAACCTTCACATTGTAGTATAAAATGGCTATAATACCTTGAATCATCAAGGAGACATCTAACTACAACCACGCGTCCGGTTATAGCCACTTGTTGTGGTACTTCAAGCCCAAAGGATCTACAAAGGGAAAAAGATCATGCGGAGAAACGTATATAAAAAAAGCGGGAAAATAATCGGCAAAATCTGCAAAAAGGAGGTAAGTGGATTCGAGCAGAAAATAGGATCTCTCTAATTTTTTAAATTTATCAAATTTGCATATGTAAATTCCAGAATGAAGCATACATCTCAAGTAAGTGTATTTGAAACAAGAAACTAAGAGAATTATCACCAAAACAGATTATTAGCTCACTATGCGCCTCTGCCTTGCCGTTTCCTTCCAGCTATACTGTACAACTCACAGCTTAAACCTCCAATAATGCCATCTCTGACGCAGATGTTACATCACATCAGAGCCAAATATTGATAACTGAAGCATCATGACGTTCAGGCAACACAACTACAAAACGAGTTCACAAGTGTCCATCAGCTAGTGCTAAGTTAACATCTTGTAGGAAAACCTACGTTTTGTCACAAAAAACTTTTCACTTTTCAAGATATGTAATAGCCGTGCCGATATTAGAAAGATAGCGTTCATTTCCTGACGTTGAAAGTTTGACAAAGCATGGCTCTTTTCTGTCGATATTCCAAATTAAAATCAAAATCATAAGCAGGAAACAATGGAGATTTATACGAGGTCTATATCTTCTATTCGTTGTGATCTGTCAGTGCCGTCCGTAGCTCCTTTGCTCTTGACTAAAGTAGTCTAGGTCAGTAGGGTCTGCCCCGACAACAGACAGTCAGGGAGAAATGAGGGAAGAATGAAGAAAATAAGAATGATGGAGAGCAAAGGAAGGGAAGTGCTTCGGGAAGACGAGTGCCTTAGGAGTGTTGACTAGTATTGGGGAGTTATATTGATTGTAAGATAAGATTTTATTTTGTTCACAGTGTTAGCCACGATATTGTGTACTTGCGAACTTGCTTGACTGCATAATCTACTGACCTCCCCCCCCTTGTAGTCCTTAGGTAAGTGATGTCAGAGTCTCTGAAACATACCATGGGACATTAGTGATTGTACGTAAGATTATATTCTGCAGAACGAGCAAAGTCCACATATGCGTTTTGGCGAGAAAGCACCAAGCCGTACATAGATAAGTGATTGCTAATCCAAAAACCATTTTGTATAGCTGACCTTTGTTGATTAAACTTAATTTATTTATTTATTTATTTTGCGGTTAGTACACTGCTCGAACAGATGATTCCATTTAACGAACAGGAAATATACAAAATACAAAAAAAAAAAGAAAAAAAAATCAATAAACACGTATCAAGTACATTACACACATTACATCTAAATAAGTTCTTAACCTACAGTCAAAAACGACCTTTTTAAAAGTGATATAGTGCAATGAAAAATGTCCACTAAATTCTTTACTTTTTCATAGTTGTTACACATTACATATAATGGCGAAAAAAGTAACACACTGGTACGAGGCACAGGTAAATAGAAATTGGTATTGTTAAACCTTATGTTTCGGTACGGTACGTGTAATGACAGCTTTTCTAAAAGAAACTGGCAATCAACTGTGTTGTTCAAAATTTTATATAAGAAAACCACAGCGCAGTAATTTCTGCGCTTAGATAAATTTACCATATTAAATCTACTGAGCAATAAGTCATTGCGAAATCCAGCCTCAGGATAAATCCCATCTTCCTTGAACCATAAATATTTAGCAAAACGTCGCTGGATCTTTTCAATGCTGTCCGAATGTACATCATATGCAGGGTACCAAATTATACTACAGTATTCGAGCTTACATCTAACAAACGCATTGAATAACAATAAAAGAGTTTTAGCATTATTGAAGCTCTTGCCACACCTAAGTATGAAACCCATCGTCTTGTGCGCACCGGTTACAATTTCAGTAATGTGTTGCACAAAAGTTAACTGTGGGTCGAAAGAAACACCTAGATCCCTCACAATGGAACAACTACCCAAGACTTGACCATGTATGTGATAAGCATAACCAATTATATTCTGCTTACGTGTGAAAGACATAGTCTGGCATTTTGTAATATTCAGATACAGCTGATTCAGGCAACACCACTCATACAGACGTACTAGTTCATCCTGAAGCTTCATACAATCGACAATTGTGTCAATTCTAGAAAATAATTTCAAGTCGTCTGCGTACAATAAGTTGCAACAATTTAGTTGGCCACTGAGATCATTCACAAATATAGCGAATAATAGCGGACCCAGGACGGAGCCCTGGGGCACCCCAGATGTCGCAGAAATACTGACAGACCTAAAACCACGGTACTCAACGAAAAGTATTCTGTCCAACAGATAAGATCTGAGGAAATTTGCGAATCCAAGTGATATACCACATTTTAAAAGCTTCTGTATTAGTACTCCATGGTCAAGTCTGTCAAATGCTTTTGAGAAATCCGTATAGATAACGTCAATCTGTCCGCAAGTATCTAAAATTTCAGCAGCATGCTGTTTGAAACATGCAAGATTAGATGTAGTCGATCTACCAGGAAAAAAGCCATGCTGATGTGGAGTGATGATGTGTTTCACATGAGTGAATATGATTTCGTGAACAACAGATTCAAATACTTTAGCAATATTACTTAGGATCACAATAGCTCTATAGTTTTCAATCTTATTTCGGTCACCTTTTTTGAACACAGGAGAAATGCGAGATTTTTTCCAAACCTTAGGATAACATCTCTGTTCCAAAGATAAATTAAATAGAAAAGTGAGAGGCTCAGCGAGCACATGACAACAATCTTTAAGTAAAAAAGAAGGTATTGAATCCGGACCAGTAGAGCATTTGGATCTAAGTTTAGATAAAGCATGGTTGACCTGATCTACTGTGATTTTAGGTAAGTCGCATAACTGACCATTACAAGACACACCAGAGACAGTGTCACCCCTGCCAGAGGTTATGAAATTAGACTGAAAGAATTTAGCGAAAGCATTGACAATATCAGGTGGTGAATTCAGAACAACGTCATCCAAAACCATATGACTAGGTACACCGGTGACATTTCTAGCTCTGTTAACATATGACCAGAAACTATTTGGATTGTTAGAAATATTATGTTCAGCATTGGAAGTATATCTATGAAATGCACGATCCAGCTCAATCTTGATACTCCTTCGAAGCTCTTTGAATGCATCAATATCATGTGGATTGCATGTTCGTTTACAACGCTTCCATAATCTCCGTTTTCTTTCAATCTTGGCAATTATTGAGCGGGAAAACCAGGGAGGATAATTGATATCTCTCGGCGTTGTTACTGGTACATGAATATCAAACAGAAAGTGCAGAATTTGGTAAAAACTGTCACAAGCAAGATCAACCTCTTTTAGTCCATAAAGGGACGAAAAATCTGCATTAAAGATATCATTGTACAAAGCAAGAATATTACATTTTTTAAAATTATAGGAAGGGATATTATTAACCTCAAATCTACAGGAAGAGGTATGAAATGAGAGAATTAGTTCCAAAGGCGGATGGTTACTGTCAATGGGCAACAAGATGTCAAGTGCTTTATTTACCTCTATATCGTTTCTACTGAATACCAAATCTAAGACACGATTATGTTCATTTCGGATGTGAGAGTATTGCTTCAGATTCAAAAGGTTTGCAAACTTTTGCACAGCCAAAATTTGATTGTTGTTGACAAGGTTGTTGTCCATATAGTCAACATAACTTGGTATATTAATTAATTTAAAGGTTCTACAGGGTGTAAACGTTATGGTAGTCATTATTGAAATGGGTAATAGAGGGGGTCAAAACAAGTCAAAAAGTTCATATGACCCATAGTCCAAAAGTCAATAGATTTTTGTCTAAATGGCTTTACATTTTACAACTTTAAGTGCTTTATATCGACCACAATAACCACAATCTTACTAATTTTTATAATCTAATCCAAAACGTTTTTAAATTGGGTAATCAACAAATAAATGGCATTAAGTTTTTCTAAGTTAAGCCAAAATTTGTAGTCAGTAAGTAAGTAATTTCCATTGAATTAAATATTCAAAACACACATGACAACAGCGCGTCGTCATCACTCTTATCGAACCGGCAATCGATCGCAAACGATAACAGTGGTTAGTTATCGGGCATCGGGCGTGTTGTGTTGTTTTTGTTCGAATATGTTGTCGTGTTTATTTACAATGTTCTCGAATCAAGAGTTCGCAGACATGTTGTTAGTTTACGGTGAAGCTCGTCAGAATTCAAATCTTGCAGCTAAAATTTATTGCTACAGATTTCGAAAACGGCTACACCCAGACAAAAGGACATTTGTGCAAGTGTACCAAAGACTTCGAGAAACAGGAAGTGTTCAGCCCACTAATATTCGCACTCGTGAAAGACAGGTTACTGTAGAGCAGGGAGAACAAATTTTAAATTTCATTGAAATCAATGCAGATTGCACTCGGGAATTAGGTCGCCGCGTAGGACTATCCCATTCCATAGTCCATAGAATCCTATGGGAAAGTTTGCTTTATCCCTACCATGTACTACGAGTGCAGGCCTTGTTACCAGAAGACTATCCTCGCAGACTAACATTCTGTCAGTGGTTTTTGCACGAAGAGACTGAAGATCCGGATTTTTTTAAAACCATTCTAGCGACGGACGAATGTACTTTTACGCGAGACGGGATATTAAATTTCCATAATACTCACATGTGGGCCCAAGAAAATCCTCATACCATTCGTGAAGGTCCTGTCCATCAACGTTTTAAAATAAATATTTGGGCGGGTATTCTAGACGATCAGGCAATTGGCCCAAAGTTATCAGGAGAAGGATACCTTAGCTCTCTAGCCAATAACCTACCAGAATTTTTGGAACAGACCTTAGACAACATGCCATTACAACAGAGGCAGAATCTGTGGTTTCTTTATGACGGGCACCACCACACCCTTTAGAGGCGTCATTAAGTATTTGATTGAACATTATCCAAATCGCTGGACCGGTCGAAATGTTTCTGATCCTCGAAAATGGCCATCAAGGTCTCCTGTTCTCAATCAAATGGATTTCTGGTATTGCGGAGAACTTAAAGGGATGGATTGTGGGGCTGGTCCAATAACAACTGAAGCACAACTTCGCGAAAAAGCTTTTAATGCGGCTGAAATAATAAATGGACAACTTTGAGGACCTAGAGTAAGAAGAAACTGGTTTCGTCGTAATGAAGCTTGTGTGGAATGTGGCGGACGACATTTTGAACACTTTCATATAATTTGTAATTGTTTGTATTTTACGAGTACATTATCAAATAATACCTGAGAGCCAAAAATAACAAACTCCATCTTTACCTACACTACGTTCCGTCGTGATTTGCGTCTGGCATTGCTGCGTTGTCAATTTTATTTTACTTTAAAGCCGCTTTTCTCTAAAAATCACCCATTTGAATAAGGATTATCATAACGTTTATACCCTGTATATAATATAGAGTGGAGTTACCGTAACGTAATTTGGTACACGATACTTGGCAGAAGTTTCTAATGTTATGCGAGCTATGTTCACTGAAACCTCGGCCGAACCAATACTACGTTTTTCAGTACAGCAGATACTAGTAACCTGTATTTTTGAAAAATCATTTCCATCAACCACCGATCTGCCCATTCCAATACCTCATCCACCACACTTTTCAGCTTGTCGTGTAGTCGGCTGAGCTACTAGTGCAATGTCATCGTTATAGAAGAAGACTTCACAGCTGCTGAGGCAAGGGATGTCATGAGTGATAAGTGAATAGGATTGGTCCGAAAACTGAATGTTGCAAGACACCGGCTTTGCATGATGGACCGTACTGTCGTGAAGACATCATTCATTTTGACCAGACATTTTATACTTACAATGCAGGGCTTAACAAGTTTTGAGAGCCAGAGGCGGAAGCTCTTTCAGATTAATTTATTGAGCAGGCCCTATGTCACACCCTGTCGAATGACTTCGAGGCATTCAGAAGCAAAATACTAGAATTTTCACTGAGGGTGAAGCCTCAGGTTACTCTCTCCAGAAGCCTGTCTGTAATTTCGTACCATGCTCAGGCATAAATCCAAATTTCGGGTCAGGAATCACATGATCTAACGAGAAATTTTCAAGGTAACGAAGAATCATCCCTTTGCGAGCTTAGAAGGAACTGACAGTAGGCTAATGGGATGGTAATCCTTAAGGAATATTCAGCCGACCTTCTTTGAAGTAAGAATAACCTCAGCTACCTTGCATGAAGTACTGAAGAGAAAATCATGAAATATCACGTCATTCATTTCCGTCTGTCGGTTTGTCCGTTAATTCTATAACCACCTATAACTTGAGAAGTACCACACGGAGTTCGATGATACTTTTGCACATGTTACAACTATGCCAAGGACGCAAATTTTCTATTCTCCCTATTTACTATATATATACTTTGAAAAGGTCATAGGTGACGCTGTAGTCGCCTGTATGCTGGTTCATACTTATATAGACAGAATCTATGAGACACTAATCTTTTCAAAGTATATGGTACGAGTACATAGAGAACAGCTGTGGCAATGGTGTATTTTCTATCTCGGATAATTCTTTTGACGCCTGAATATAGCATTAATGTAAACCTATCCTGTGGTTTCCGTGTCTCTACGGTGACTTTCGAGTACAATTGACACTTTTTTGAGAATATATTGTCACCATATTACTGTTGGGACCGAATCGTCGTAAAACAAAGAGGAATTTTAAACGTACGTTTGATTCGTCCAGAGAAACATGGAGGATTAATATAACATTAAGTTGGCTATCTTTATATAGAATATGTTAATCAATGCTCAATCAGATTTTGCGATGCGCTACTGGGTTACCGCTCATCGCCCCTGTGGGAATTTCTTCTCTACTGCAACGTAATCCCTTCTTTGCCGCGATGTCATCACACTTACATCGATTAAGTGGTGAAGGAGTTGTGACATGCCGCAAAGATAACGAAATCTGTTGGGCAATTCCTGGGTGGCGTCAATCCGAGCAAGTTCTTTCACAGTTTCTTGTGCACAATGGATGAATAGCGGAATTAGTGTAAAGTTTCTTTAGGCACTACTGAAAGCAGCTATGGCAGTCAAAAAGTCTTTTTTCAGTTTTGTATACAGGGTTATCCAAATTAAGTGTCCACCATTAGTAACTTTGTTATTAGTGAAAATACAAAGTTGTTTGAATTAGCAAACTAGTAGCATTTTTAACGCTGGTAAAAATGAGAAATAAAAAAAAACAATTGAGAGTCGTTATTTTGATTTTTTTCAGTAAAATAACATTTTTTTAAATGGAAACCCCTGTATATTATATTTTTTTCTGTTAAAGCATCAAATTTTAAACAAAAAAGTTCATAATGACTTTTCCGCTAAAGTCAAAAATAAAGTCAAAATAACGATAAATATTTTTAATTATTTGCAGTATTATAATATTAAGACGGCTATGAAAACAACATGGCGTTCGCGATTTGACAGCATTAAGATAAGCGACAAATTGTTAAACTGGACATACTCGCAACTAGAAGGCTTTGGAAAACAATGATAAAATCAAATAATGTCAAACATTAGTGTAAATACTTGTTTATAAGCTTTATTGTGTCATTAATTTAAAGAAACATGTTCTCCCATGAAGAAAAGTGTGATATGTTAGAATGCTATTTAGTGTGCAGAAAATCCTCCTTGAGAGCAAGAGAATACTACAGTGAATTACATCCCGCTCGCATTCAACCGTATGAACGATATTTTCTGAGACTTTATCGAAAATTTAGGGGCAACGAAAATATTTTTGCTAAAACAAGAGCAAAAAAAGAATTCATAATAAGCGAGGCCACGGAAATTGCAGTTATTGGATATTTTGAAGCTTATCGTGAGAATTCAATAGCAGATATTCTCAAGGACTCTAATTTCAGTTATGGTACTGTTCAAAGGATTTAAAAAAATACAAATTTATTCCGTATAAGTACCGACCAGTTCAAACGCTTTTGGCAGGGGATCCAGAGAGAAGACTTGTTTTTTGCCATTGGTATCTTAGCTTCTGTCGCCAAAATGTAAATAACTTTCGTTACCTTTTATGGACAGATGAATCAAATTTTTCAAATTCTGGAATGTTTAATAGAAAAAACCACCATTATTGGTCAAGAGAAAATCTTTTGTTAGTACATCCAAGAGGCCCACAAGTCCGTTTCAGTTTCAACGTTTGGTGCGGTATAATTGGTTCAAAAATTGTTGGCCCGTTCTTTTATGAGGGAACCCTAACTGGTGAAAGATATGTGGAATTTATGTCAGAAATTCTGACTAATTTCTTAGACGAATTGGATCTTATAAGTAGACATCATCTGCATTTTCAGCAAGATGGCGCACCTGCCCACAACTCCAGAGGTACTTATCATTTTCTAAGTACTACTTTTAATGATCAGTGGATAGGAACAAATGGCCCAATACAGTGGCCTCCCAGATCACCAGATCTAAACCCACTTGATTACTTCTTGTGGGGTTACTTAAAGAACCAAATTTACAAGCGAAGGTACGGTAACCTTGACGCGTTAAAGACTGCAGTTAGGGAAAAGATAACCCAGATAGATGGTAGGACCATACTTAAGACAGTTCGAGCAGTTGAAAAACGTGCCCAAAAATGTATTGAAGAACAAGGTGGTGTTTTCGAGCATCTTCTTTAAAAAAAATTGTTATTGTATTTGTAAGATTATAAGTTGATGTTGAAAATAAAGTTTGTCGATACAATTTAATTGTTTCAGATTGGAGGCCATAACTTCAACAATTTGTAACCTAGGAGAAAAGTTATTGTAAGCTTTTTTGTTTAAAATTTGATGCTTTAACAGAAAAAAATATAATATACAGGGTTTCCATTTAAAAAAATGTTATTTTACTGATTTTTACCAGCGTTAAAAATGCTACTAGTTTGCTAATTCAAACAACTTTGTATTTTCACTAATAACAAAGTTACTAATGGTGGACACTTAATTTGGATAACCCTGTATAACCCCATCAGATATATTGTGATAAGGTATTTCTTTGCCGTGTATACAGAGTTTTCACTTAGTGTCTCCCTCATTAATTTTATAAACAAGAGATGAAGTCAGTTGAAATTCGATATAACGAAATTGATTCATAAATGCTATTTATATCTTTGTATAAAAGTGACAGGTGCCAGGTGCGAAAAATAAATTAATTGGAATAGGAGGTCCCTATCACTCTAGAATATAAAGCTATGTCTCGTTAAAAATTGACGAGTTGACGGACTGTCATTAAAAAGCTTTAGTCCTCTTGTTTTGCTGCTTAGACATGATCTTCCTTATTTCGATTTTGCGCATTAGAGATAAATCTTCTGTTATCCGTTATCGAAATAAGAAAGCTCCATTAGTCACGGAGAATAGGGGTGACTAGTTTTGTAAGGTTATATGTTCCTTATGCAGCGCTGTTGCCAGCATTTTTTAAGCTGAATAAGCTTGATTAAAATAATTTCTGGTTATAAAAACATACTTGTTAAAATGTAATATAAATTTGAGCTTTAGATAATAGACAAAAGTAAATGCAAGAAATAGACAGACCTTTAAATAAGTTAAATTCGTCGGATTTTTGTCAAACGTGCAATGTGGTGAGGTAGCCTTTTATTGTAGTTCTGCTGGTTACCTGTCCTTTTGTGGCTTTATAATACTAAACCTATTTATTTCTTCGCCGGTTTTGACGCAAATATTATCGATTTTTTCTTTGAAAAAATTTAACAAGGATTTGAAAATAAGCAACCTGTCATGACTGCCATTAGTCAGTACTGTCGAATTACCACGGTTTGCTTTGATGGTCATAGAAACTTTCGCAGACATATTTGCTGTCGCTGTCAAAAATAACGCATCGGTAGGCTTAACGAAACATCCTTGTTTGTAGCACTAAAAACTCTCCAATGTTGAGCGTTATGTATAATAACTGATCTGTAACTATAACAACTAACTTTCAAAACCATATAGTGTGCTATATCAGTCCTCTTCGTTTGAATGAGTCTGTCTGAATATACAATAAATTACGGGAGTTGATCCTTATATAGTTTTGTACAGTTTTGGCAATCACAAATATAACGTCAACATTTTTTGATATATAGTCCAACAATTTACGTGCGGTAAATGTCAGAACATTTTGACTTTCGCGTTTAGGCATGCGGTATTTGTGGTAGTAAAAACTCTCTAGTTTTACATTTTTCTACTCAATTCTTGCTGGCATCAATGCACTTGCATAATCTTTGTTCCGGCATTTCCCCGGACTGACGATACAAAAATCCGACTGATGAAAATTGATCCTCTTCGGCAGGTACCACCTGCTGCTTACTTGAAAATGTTTCCATCTTTGATGCTCTTATAGTTTTGAGAGTAGTGGGGGCAAAGTTTAGCGAATACGGTATGTAATCTACAAATCCAAAGCCTACAAAGAAATTGTAGAAGCCAGCCATAGCGATGCAAGATAGCAGTATTGCTGGGGGTATATTACGTATTCGAAAATGCACTTTTTCCATCAGTCACCACAATGTTATTTATGATGGATTTGAATGGGAAATCTTTGCCAATATTTGATTACGCCTCTCTGCTCTACATGATCCATTTTTTCATTCTTGTAAACAGAGGAACAAAAACAGTTTAAATATGAACTTAATATTTCTTTGAGGTACATTAGTAAGGTCACGTGTTATAAGAAGTGTCTACAGCATTAATCAATTAAGCATCTGCAATGCGGTCGAGGACATAGACCTTCGTATGAGACACGTCTTTCAGGGAGATGTATTTTTCTATCCAAGTTGATTACGATTTTTCCCAGTATAGAAGGTAAAAGGGTGAGATCATTAGTACTCGACTCAAGACATACATACAAAGAGTGAACGCTCTACAAGTCACTCAGCCAAGGTTTTTTTCTTGATTCGCCCTGTATACACAATCAAATAGATGTCGTTGTTGATGGGTACCAGCAGAACGTGAAAATCCGAGTTCAAAGCCCGTTTGAGAGATTTATTCAGACATTGCTCATTCATACCGGTATATGTTGAAATCAATCCGACAGGTCATTCCAATTCGTCATGGCTAATCTGATTACATGCGCTGTGACGTTTTCTGTTAGTCCTGCGGGAAATCGGATGCCGCTGGCATGGAAGATTATTAGGGAAATTTTTGCGTATGGATTTACCAAACTGTGTCATGGGGAAAATGGTGTTGATACATGATTGGCAACTCCAACAGAAATAGTGTCTCCTGGTAGTCGGTGATCAAATGAACCACATATGTCGGGCCCTTTTGTACAGGGTGGCCAACTAAGAATGCGAGGTACTGTATCTAGGAAAATATCCATCGTAAAAACTTGCGGCAAAAATAGTTAGTACTAAGTCGGCTAAGATAAAAACCTAGTAAATGTTTTCAAGTTTCTGAAATGGCCGCTATGGTGCGTAACTGCAATCCTAAATCTAAAAAAGTGATGCCTCTGTAAATTCCGTTATATTAACATAACAAAAAAATGCTTGATCAATTCGAGAATAATCAGCATTGGTATGATTTAGATTTACGAAAAAGTTAAATGATCTCTAACCAAGCTCCCGAAAACCGCACCTCAACGTATTGTTCCTAACGTAAAATTTAGGCCAAAGAAAATTTTATACTGAAAACCGTTGAATTTTCCCTTATTTTTTGGAATTTCTTTTTATTATTATATTGTGGACCTAAAAAGGACCGATTTGAAAAAGAAAGGTTTTTAATAACTCCGTAAATGCTCGAAATGCTGACCAGCACGCTCTATACATTCTTGAAGCCTTTCATGGATAGACGAAACTGCAGCTTCAATTTCGGCTCTCGGTATAGTACGTAATACATTACGAATGCGGTTTTTCATATCTTCTCTGGCTGTAGGTTGAGTCTGAAATACGATGTCCTTTAATCGGCCCCATAAATAAAAATCAAGACAAGTTGAGTATGGTGATTTGAGGATGTGGATGAGGATGTTTTGATCAGGTTTTGTATTCCAAGGCCTGCTTCTATTAATTGTCTTTTTCGTATATACTCATAGTAAATATGTATTTAAACAAAAAGTGTGCCATTTGTTATTATAATTACTTACCTTTTAGCGACATTTTGTAGGATTTTCATAAAAGGGTGACTTTATTCTGATCAATACAAGAGGATTCCAGTAAAATTAGCTTAAGAAAATAAAAATTTAAGGGATTACCGTATAAAATTTTCCTTTCCCTAAGCTTCAGGTTAAGAACACGCCATTTAGCTTATTTTTCATTGAATGCTTTTGAGATAACCAACCATTTCTGTCGGAATGTCGAAAAAAGCCATCTAGTGACCACACTTGAAACTGACAGGACTTCAAATATTATAACATTTGTAGCCAAGAATAGCCCGTTTCAACTAGCCTAAGTTTGTTAAAATCTGCGCGGCCGTTTAGAAAATACGGAAACCTTCGAATACCCCCACCATTTTATTTTTAAAGATACAGCAAAAATTGTCAAATAAAAAAGGTTCACTTTATCCTCGACTTTAAAGATCGGGTATTCAGCGGAAAACACAGTAAAATCACTTTTTTTGATTCAAGATTGCAGTTACGCCCCCTAGTGGCCATTTCAAAAATTTGTAAATATCTGCCATGTTCTTCTCTTCGCCGTTTTAGTCTAAACTTTTTTTGCCGCATTCTTAGTTGGCCACCTTGTAACTCTATACATGTTAATCTCTAACATCATTCATCGGAGTTTACATTTAGTACCTCAGAACCAAGTAACAACGCAGCATGTACACCAGACGCTCCGGGAATTTAATGATAAATCGAAAACAACTTTTTAATGGCGTCGTAAAAAGGAGTAATGTGTTGCGGTAAAATTTTTAGTAAAATCTATTGAACATGCGGACTCTTAAATGGGCAAGGAAGGGTGCGAATCAGTGAAAGACTATTAACGTGTCATTTCTCATGTAGACTCCTTTGCACGCACTGATCACGAATAACACATCAACAGAGGAACCGTTCGCAAGATGTGACACAATAATACTAACGTGTAAAAGAATTTTGAAGAGGTGGTGCCAAAATTTCACAGTTATTGGTTTTTTTGTGGATAAGTTGAATCACCCGCTTTATAGGCCGTCCCACTTTTTTCGCTGCCTCGAAAGAATTGGATGTGGGAGAAGCTGTATAAATTTGGTAAGCATATAGAAGAAGTAAACGACGTAGGAGGGAAAGGACATAATGGGTTCACCGAATTCCGAATTTTAAAGAATACTCGTTCTACAAGTTTATACCTTACACTGTAGCCTTCGAAAGCATCAACCTAAATTTTTCAACTACTTTAGGATGTCAATAAACTCGTTATATAACTTACTGTCCATTAATAAGGATAATATTGTAGCAGATGCAAATGCAGTAAGGTATTGCATTTCACCAGAAGAAAAACTTATTGTTACACTAAGCACGTTTGGTATTGCGTGTAACAAATGGCAAATATTACACCAGATGTAAACATAGAACTCACAGAGAGTTTTGTTAAGGCAATATGTATTTTACAAAATTGCGTACGAATTAATGATGACATAATTTTGAAGATACACTAAACACAGCGCCACTGACAACATTAAATCGGTAAACATACTGGTCGTAATATGAAGGATGCACATAGGGTTCGAGTAAAATTGACAAAGTACTTTGAGAATGAACGGAAATTTAAATGGCAGGATGCAATGATCTAAATTGTAGTCTTTATTGTAAACATCAGTTATAAATAAAGCATTACGAACAACCGTACCTAATACTTTCTTTTTTCTTCGATGTCATCGGATTTGCAAAGAATTAGGACCATTTCCTTCCATACGCTTCTCTTGGCCGTCTTATTTAGGTATAACGTAGAATGCATGTCCCAAATCGCTGGCCTCTTTGTAATTTCATCAATGAAAAGATCAGTGTTGAACTATTCTACTTCCAGTTCACTAACTACCATACGTAAATAATTATTTTTTTAAGACACACCTGGTATGTCGCCTGAGTGCTAAGAAAGCCGCGCGCCAACTAAACAGGCAATGGGAACGTCTAGTATTTCAATAGGCGCGTCGACACTGACCGACGCGCGTATTGAGATTCTCCGCGTCTAGTGGCGTCGTACGCGCGTATGATTTCTCATGCGCGCGTCCAATTGAACAGCTAGTATTAATTCTATGTATTTTCAAAGCGAGCGTCAGCCGTACGCGCGTCATCTGAACTAACCCTGAACGCAGTTTCATCAATACTTCAAAAAATGAACTTCTAGATTCAGATTCAGTCTTGTTTTATTCCCTTGTACTCTATTAAATGCAACTTATAAGCCATACTATGAATTTGTTATTATTTTGTAGAAAAAGAACAATGCATTATATTAATTAAAGGGAAGGTTAGTGCTATATACCCTATTTAGTTTTTTCCGGTAATTTTTTAATAACAATTCAAACATGTGATGTTATACTACAACATGGGTCCTGTTTTAAAGGGCAAATGGCAGTTAGTCTGCAGATGAATCATCAGGAACCATTATTTGGTACCAGTAAGCATTCTAAAGTATATCATTTTAAAAAAGCCGACTTTGTTGCATTATACAATGAGCTAACTGTTATTGATTGGTCATTTTTTAAAGCTTTTCAGGATGTTAATAAAGCAATTGACGAGTTCTAGTTTTATGGAATCTTGGATAAGCATGTACCATTATCCAAAAACTTCAAGCGGAAGTTTCCAAGATGGTATAATTCGTCAATAATTAAGAACATAAAATATAAGGCAAGAAACAATCGTAAATGGAAACAAACTAAAAACAATTTTTACAGAAACGAGTTCATTAGACTTAGATCACTCATCAAATCACAATTAAAAGTCGCGTACGAAAGCTATTTGCAAGAAGTTCAAGAGTCAGTGAGAAGTAACCTCGCTTCTGTTTGGTCATTTATATATCAAAAGAACAAAACATCACGGATTCCATGTCATATGACTCATCTGAATAATGATTTCAGTGATCCTCAGTCAATTGTAAATGCTTTCCCTGAATTTTTTAAGACAGTTTACTTGCCGTCTGATACCTATTGCGGTGAAAACCTATCTTCTAACATCCAATGTATTGTCAACTTAACTCAGGAGAGTATAACTGAAAATGAAATATGTGATGCAGCAAAAAAACTGAAGTCCAAGATGACCTCAGGGCCAGATAAGCTCCCATCTTTCCTGGTCAAGGATTGTGCGTTTGGTATAGTATAGATGCTCTGGTTATTATTTTTAATCTCTTATTGTCTACAGCTAAACTCTGAGATAAATGGAAGGAAACCAGGGTTTGTCCTATTTACAAAGCGGGTGACCGTGAATATTGAGTAATTTTGTCAAGTTATTTGAAATAATTCTTTACAACCTTTCCACCTATAGTCAAATATCCGAGTTGCAGCATGGGTTCATGTGTGGTAAGTCAACTGACACCAATTTGGCAGTATTCACTCAGCTAGCTTAGAATTTCCTAGCCTAGATAATCAGGGACAGTTGGATGCAGTTTACACTGACTTTTCTAAAGCCTTCGATAAGGTTGATCACGGGGTGCTAGGGGGTGCTAAGCTGGGTTCATTTCGTTTTACTGACAAATCAATATCGTTATTAATGTCTTATTTGTGGAAGCGACAGCTGTACGTTTCTTACAATGGTTTCGAATCGTTTCGATACAATTCGTCATCTGGGGTGCCACAAGGTTCTAACCTGGGCCCCTTATTATTTTTGATCGTTGTGAATGATATATCTGATTATATTGATTGTGCTAAACTGTTATTTACTGATGATTTGAAACTATATGTTAATATTAATAGTGAAAGAGATTGTGAGTATTTATAAACGAAACTTTGCCGTTTGGAAGATTGGTGTATGCTAAACAGGTTACATTTGAATATTGCTAAATGCAAGGTAGTTACTTTATCCCGAAAGCTACGTAAAATAGAATATGCATACAGTATTGGGGGAATTGAGGTCACTCAAGTTGATACTGTTCGTGATTTGGGTGTTATGTTTGACACTAGGCTTAGTTTTGACTGTCATTTAGATAATATTGTGAATAATGCTAATAGGGCTAATAGGTTTTCTCATCAGAAACTGTAAGCTAATCAATGATTTGACAGCACTAAAAACCTTGTATTTTGCTTATATAAGATCCAAGTTAGAGTATGCATCCCTAATATGGAATCCCTACTATAACTGTTATATAAATAGGATAGATTATGTTCAAAAAAAGTTTCATAAATATCTAGCTTTTAAGTAAGATAGAGTCTCCGTCAACGTGGGTCGGACTATCAAATTCTGTTGGACAGATTTAAAATGACGTCTTTGAATGTGAGAAGGAGGCACAGTTCTGTTATTTTTTTGTTTAGACTCTTGCATGGAACTATAGTTTCTTCGGAATTGTTATCACAACTACAACTTTTAACGCCAAGATCCGTTTCAAGATGTAATGTTACTTTCTTTTGCAGTCGTGCTAACACAAATTTGATTTGGAAATCACCTGAAAGGGTTACGTGTTTGAATTATAATAGTAATTGTAAGTTTTGGTGACATATTCTTATGTTCTATTTCCGAGCTGAAATGTGTTCTCCGGGAGCGCCTTAGATAGTTTTATAAGTTAGGCTCTTGTAATATTTATAATTTAAGATTTTGGCCTATAAATGGAATATTATCTGTTGGGCAATAAAAGCTATAAATAAATAAAAATAAATAAATGAATGCACTAAATTTCACGTTCCAGATCAATTCGAAGTTATCAATAAAATGTAGTGAAAGCTAATATACAGGTCCAAACTAAGCGTTTTCGGCATAGTTACGTTTACATATCCTTACCACAGCTTTACGTAAAACTTAGTTAGATAATACACACATTTAAATGCCGGACTTGCATACTTCGTCTTTGCGGATCTTTAACTTGATGTTGGCCTGGAAGGTCAAATTCAGTAGAATTGCATATTGAATGCAGTTTCCCTTTTAAGCAGAACATTGTTATTTTTACAATATCAGTTGGTAGGATTAGATCATTATAAAACTACGAAATAAGCAAATAAGGGTATAACATTAATTTCACCTTTCATTTACATTATTATTTTACACCTATTTTCCACGAAATAATAAAT
The DNA here is from genome assembly GCA_963669975.1 of Acanthoscelides obtectus. Lineage (NCBI taxonomy): Eukaryota > Metazoa > Arthropoda > Insecta > Coleoptera > Chrysomelidae > Acanthoscelides > Acanthoscelides obtectus. Next base: position 77,604,962 of record CAVLJG010000005.1, read on the forward strand.
TCAGAATATATCTTACAGTGCATGACCGCGCTAAGAGGGAGCAGCTGGGACGTGCCCCTCTCTGTAAATCCTGATAGAGCTCAAAATTTGCCTACTTGGAATGATTTTGCGTACAATTTGAGATTCCTCCCCCCTAGTAAAATTTGTAACCCCCGCTTTTCAGAAGATTTTGGGGGACCCTTTAAGGAGAATTCCTGCAGACGCTCACGGGGCCGTTGAACTTGATAAAATAGAAACAAATGAAAAACGTAAGTCGACCCCGTAATTTTGAGTTCACCAAACATCTTTGCCTCAGCTCCAAGCATCATCTCATTTTGATTTGAGGTACGTGTTACTTAAATGCTAAAAATGAGGTGTTCGAATAAATAAAAATGTTTAACTAAAGGATCAAAAAAGGGGTTCAATTAGTCTGATTAATTAGAATCACTCACTTTTTTTTTCTACAAAGTGATTGTCCGGCTTAGACCGTGTTGATTTTGATAGAATTCAAAAATCGAGTCCGGCACTGGATTTTAACCGTTTATCCAGTTTTACGTTACTCCTTTGTTATCGTGCAAGGCTTTAACAAAATCGGTTCAATACTGCCAAAGATACCTGTATGTGATATTAAGTATTTGGCGTGTTTAGATAAATCACCCTGTATATACGTTTTGAATTTAGAGCATTTTAATGTTCGACATGAGAAGATCTGTGTTCATACTTTTAACCATTACACTATGCTCATATAACTCCCTGTATATTTCAGCGTGCTGTGGTACCCAAATGAGTTATATGTATCAAAAACTTATGCTTTACTGTCGAAAGCTTCATCTTTATAAAATAGGGCTTGATGTTACTTTGCAGACGCATAGTGCTTTGATCACGTCCTGAGGTGCTTTCCAGTGCTTCGGAATTGAGATTTGTACTCGTATGCACCCGGAGTGTGACGCTCCCGAATTACTCTTGCAAATACGCACGGGAACGCGACGTGTGTTGATGTTTTGCTGTGGCGTTGACAACTTGTATCATACTGCCAAACAATGAAAATGTAATCACGTTTTACCTTTATTATCAGAAGCATTATCAGACTATCCAATTGATGCCTGATGATGCTTTTAGAATGATGGCGTAATACGTCAGCGGTCTGTATTTTTATTAAATGTGTCGAATTCTTATTTCAATGTAGACACTCAAAATTATTTCCAAAGTGTCTAGTTATAGATGAAACCAACTACAAGCTGCTATGAACCTGCATTCTTGCACTTTCTTGTGATCTTTATTATTCAGGAACATCTCAAATGGACGTTGTGACTCTGGGTCATAACATTATCAGTTTCCTACTATCCTCCATTGTATGGTATGTTTTAATGTGAGCTTCATGGGAAAAAAACAAAAACGATCAAAATACATAACCTAACAATCTTGACACATAGTAATGTTCGTTATCACTACTATTTCAAAAATAAGTAGCTCAGGTGCATGATACTTAGAGCACTGGAGCTATATTGACAGGTGGTGGGTAGCTCCGAGGTACTCCGAGTAACACAAACGGCGCACTGAAAAGCACCTTTGGCTGTCTGAGTTAGGTTCGAGCAAATTTTTATTCCTTTTCTGACGTAGGTTGTTGATGTGAAACTCCGAAGAGGCTGCTGGAGCCATGTTCCGAGGCGAAAGCTCCGCTTTGTATACGATTTTTTTTTCAAATGACGCTCTACCTATATCTACCTACCAACGATACTAGGCCAACATAGTACTTTTTAGCGTTGCAATCTACGTTTACAACAACTATACTAACTACGTTGTGAGTAAAAAGTTAGTCAAAAAGTAATAATCACATTTCGATGTTGCACATTGAGCGGCGGTACCTTAGCCGATGAGGAGGAGTACGGCTCGTCGAAGAGTGCCCAGATTTTCGGTTTAAGCTTCTGCCATCTTGTGAGCGAACCGGCGTAGTACGCCTCTTCGTAACCGAACATCCTGGCGACTTCTTCATCGCTGGGCCGTTCTGCGTCTATGTCAAGTTTGTCCAGGATAGCCAATGTGGCCTGCAATAAAAAAATGGCTATGACGAGACTGGTTGTATTTTCATACTGTAGCGTACAGTAGATTTTCAGGAAAGTATAAAATGGACACTCTCTGCATTGAAAGACAAAAGTTACTAGAATATTATTCAACAACTCAAGCTTTATGACAAACGCACGAAGTGAAGCTAAAATGAAAAAAAGCTGACAAACCAATTTCGTGTTGACTCCATGTAATTTTCCATTGCAGGAAATGACTGCTATGCTAGTCTGTCATAGAACCATTAAAGTAGCACGTCAGTTACCATATATTTGGAGAACCAGGCTGTTTTGAAAGTAGTTGTTTCAATACAGTTAAAATCGTAGCTGGTGTGGTATTTCTTAAAGAAACTCTTAATTGGAGAGTTTCGAGGATCTGGATGTCCGAGAAGCAAGGTGAGAATGGCAGCGAAAAGGTGGATAAGATCTTTCAGAAGGCGGCTCTAAGAGTCTGACTGCTCCAGGTCCCATACTTGGGATGAACGAAAAAGGTTCCGAACTGATTATATGGAGTTCCACATTGCAACCATGAGGATTGAAGTCACTAATTAGATCTAATTACCTCTGTCGTAATAATATAATACGACAACCCTAATGACTCCAGTCAATATAGTTCAATCTACCAATCTATTTTGGTTTAGATTTAACCACTTGCCATGTGGAGTAGAAATTCTTCATCTCGATTTGAATTGAAGATTTAACTGTGCCATCTTGTAGAGGAGAATAAGTAATATTAATAATGTTGCCGACCTTCTTTGGGACTAGATTAGTCTTATCCCAACAGTAAAATATCTGGGAATTATCCTGGACTGCAAACTGAACTGGAAAGAACATCTTGAATACAAGTTAACAAGGCTCGCAATTCAATGTGGGCCTGTAGACGTATTGCCGGTGTAAGTTGGGGGCTTAAACCCAACAACGCGATTGAGTGCAACGGAAGCTCTGTTGGATTCCCACCGTTGGATCTGGTGGCTGGGCCTTCTTGAATCCTGTCAAGGGACATACTGCCATCTTAGTCGAATTGCAAAGGGAGGATCCCGCCCTTCTAAGCAGGGGTGACCGTATTTCCCCTATATCGCTTCTACCGCAAGATTAATGTGGAGTATCAAACGAGGGGGGAGTGGGATGTCGGTAACTAGAGACTCTCCGGAGTTACCGGCAGGTCTGGTACACGGACGGCTCGGTCACCGAACAGGGCTCAGGCGCTGGGGTCTCTGGGCCTAGAACTAGGCTATCTCTGTCTCTCGGTGGATACACCACTATGTATCTCGCATTCTGAGGAGGGTGGGCCTAGGAGAAGAATAACAATCTCATCCGATAGCTAGGCTGCAATGGACGGCACTAAGTGGCTGTAAGATTACTTCGAGTCTTGTTATTGCGGAGGTTCCGGATTGCCGCGCGGCGAGGCATCCGGAATCGTTAATGTGGGGGTACCGGGACACTCTGGGATAAGGGACAATGAGACGGAGGATGCTCTGGCGAAGGACAGATAGGCCAGCAAGCTCGTTGGTCCTGAGCAGCTTAAGAGTGCCCGCGCATTGAGTTAGAGGAAAATGGAGACGTGGATTGAAAGACAACACTCTCAGAAACGGACAAGTATCTCCAGACATCTCCGCCAGGCACGCGAACTCATAGAAGGGCCCAGTGCTAGGATGGACGTTTCTGCTTATCTCTAGATAGAGCCAACCTAATGCTGCTGGTGGGACTGTGGTCTGACCATAACACATTAAGGCGCCACCTGCACGTGATGGGGGTGGCTGAGGATCCCTGTGTGAGCGGTACGAGGTAGAGAAGGAGACCTCGGCGCACGTTCTGTGTCGCTGTGAAGCTCTGAGCTTCTATAGGCAGACTATACTAGGGTCCATTTACTTTGGACCCTCAGGATGTCAGGAGCCTGGCTCAGGCCATACTCAACTTCGGTAAAAATCGAGGCCAGTGATCTAGAAATGTAGAGGTGCATAAGGGGCCCATTTAGGCGGTGGCTCCTTATGGTGGCCCGAATGCATCTAATTACGATTCATTCATTCGTTCTACATTAACAACATGCAATTTATTTTGAAATCTCGTCTCAAATGGAGTCAGAAAAAGGTAAAAGTGATTGAGGGATAAGTCTGGCATGCGAACCAAGTGACTGATATATACCTAGGAAATTCTTCTTTTTTGGCAATGTCAATGTATGACGTATTTACATTTCTTGAATCAGAATTGAAAAACTCTATTCATGTGTGTGAAAATCCAATATGGCGTCCAGTAGAAAAAATAAATCTGATGGTGGAAGACAAGAGTCGAAACGCCATATTGACATTCTGATTATGCCATCGTGTAAAGGACAAGAAGAGAGGTAATATTAATGTGCAATTTATTTTGAAATCCCCACTTACAAATAAAGTTAGGAAAAATTTAAAATGATTTTTGGAAAATCCGTCTTTGCCGTCTCTTTCCGGGAGTATTTTGAATTCTGAAACGTTCTAAGCAGCATTTTGTAATTTACCTAAATATGCAACTTGGCCGATTCTTAAGCCAGTTCGGATCTCTTACAGTTTCCGAGATCCCAATGGTGAGGGTCGAATTTGAAACAGCCTTTATATGTATATAGGTATCTCATATGTAAGTAATATGAATAGATGACCCAAATTCATATACTTTTTCTAATGGAAAAACTTGAGTGATTGAGAAGATAGCATGAAATCTATAGAAGATGGAAATACCTCTTTCTATTCTATAAAGGCCAATAATGAAAACTAGAGTAGCTTTAAAAGGAGATACATTCCTGAAGTCAACGCATCAACCAAAAATACTCAAATTTAGTTCTTACGTCAGCGGCACTAAATTGGCTGTTTGGCTGTGTTATTTTTAATGTTTTGTAGAACTTCTTCATTATAGAGATCAATGCTATACTAACTTCTTCCTCTATATTAGAATATTAGATTTAGTGCAATTCTTCCGCCCTCTGAACAGAGATAGTTTGTATTGTCTATCTCGGTAGAAGCTTTTGTTGGTGTATAACTAGTAATTAACGTTATCATATTAATCAGATTTTGCTTTGAAGTAATCTTGGATCTGCAGATGGTCCTTTAATTATCAAGACAAACCTAGACCGTTCAACATTACTTCCATTTCCTTCTCAAAGTGGTCTTTCTAAGACAATTTACCGGAGAGATGCACATAGCCAACATTGAAGTTTTATACGGGGTGTTTTATAAAAGTGGAATTAGGCCTACTTGTAAAAATGGGGGCAAAAACAACATATCTACACTTTCAATAGAATTCAAAATCCTCATCTCCCTGTCGCAGACTAACTGTATCAAATAAATGATTACGGTATTACCTCTGCATTAAATGTCATAGATCATGCCTATAGGATTTTCTACAGTCAGCAATAAAAAATCTAGAAGGTACGAGAAATGGGACAATCACGAATGTACTTGAATAGGGTATGTGACAAGGTACTTAACAAAGTTCTACGACGTATACTCTAGCTGGATGTAGTTATTTTAAGCAGATTTTTCAGATTCATGAGCTTCATGTAGGCTAATGCAGGTAGAATTGCAAATTTTGTTGAAATTTTATTTTCGAAAAAAAAAGGATTGTTGTGCAAAGGTCAGTTTGCATAAAGTGCAAATTCCGTTAGCCAGGAAAGCTGAACTCCGTACACGGATTACCTATTTACTTTGATTCGTAACCGCTAAAAATCATGAACAGATGCACTGGGTACTCGGTTTGTTTCCGGTAGTTACTCGGCCCATTTTACCGAGTACCGATTTCGCAGGATAATTCTCGGTCGCAACGCAAAACACACGACTTGCGTAATTCAAACAACTGCAGATGCGATGTGCTTGCTCCAAAACAAATTATGCCCGATAACAAATAAAAAATAGCCAAGGTTACAGCATGTTTGACGTTAGTATCAAATGCCTGATTTGGATGATTTTTAGTTAATGTCTTCCGTCTTCTCCAGCAAGCTAGTGTGTTTCGAGCCTCGAGCAGCTACTAATTAAGCTAAACTGAAACACCCTTTTAGTATTGCCTTCTTGCACTTTTTATTTGCTCTTTTATCTTTCATATGGACTCTCAAACAACAACAAAAACTAACAAACCAAATAAAAATAATAAAATAATGTATCAAAAGTAGCGTGAATAACGAGTACATACATAATTTTGATTCAGTCCTTCCCAAATCT
>CAVLJG010000005.1:77611681-77673046 GCA_963669975.1 Acanthoscelides obtectus
CAGTAGGTTGAATGTATTTATGTCTTTTATACTATCATCATTTGTGTTGATGGAGCTGCTGGGTGGTCCAGGGCCACCCGAATCGATAGACATTCCTTAGATCAAAACAATTGTTATGAGAAAAAAAAATATTAACCGTATATATATAGATATTAGATTTAATAAAGTGAGATGTGGATTAGCAAAATTACTTATCTGTTTAAGTCACTGGGAATCGATTTCGCGCACGAACCGTACACGTTAACGTACGTACCGTGATTGAATTATTGGCATATATTGACGATCATTTAATCCGATAGGAGCATAATTCTTAATTTTTATTTTGCAAACAGCATATTATCATTCTATTACACAAAAGACTAAACTAATTACTCGTATAACACTTGGAGCTGACTAGAGCGAAAAAAGGGGAAACAACAAAATTTGTGATTTTTATCTCTAAGAAATAAGAATTCCTAACCCATTTTACCACTGAGTAACATAGCCTTTATCTTTAATGACAGCTTCAATTCGTCGAGGCAAAGTCCTCGTATTTATTAAGACCTGATACTCATCTGGAGTGAAATTATCCCAAATGTTCTGCAGTTTTTCCTTGAGTTCTTGCACAGTCCTGCCAGGATTGGCTCGCAGCCTCTTTTTCATGATGTGCCATAAGGTCTCGATGGGTGAAAGGTCCGGACTACTAGAAATCCATTCTCGGAGTGGTACTTCATGGTATAAAAGCCATTTCATGGTTTTTTTAGAAGTACGGCAGCACCGTCTTGCTGAAGATGAAGTCATTTCCAGAGATTCTGCTCTGCTCCAAAGTAGGCAACAAAAATTTCTCTAGGATGCCTAAATAGTTATCTGATTTAACAATGCCATTGATAAAATGTAATTTGCCGACTTTGAAGCCCAGACCATTACTGAAGATGAAAATCTAACTTCGCGCTTGAGACAATCAGGATGACAAGTTTCATGTTTTTGGCGAATAACTCTGCTCCGACTATCACCGACGCAAAGTTGGGATCGTGACTCGTCACTCCAGTGCACAAGATTCCACCTCTCCATATCCCAATGTCGATGGTTTTTAGCCCATTTAACCTGTTTTGCTTCTGCTTCAGGGTCAATAATGGTTTTTCTTTAGCTTGCTCCAAAGGAAACAATAATTATCTCTTGTTGCTTATGATTGAACTCGTGAAACTTATCTTGTAAGTACCATAACCTAGTTTTCTTGCTTCTGAATGACACGTAGACCTGCAAACACGTCTTCCAACAGCTTCACTCCAGAGTACACTCAACTCTCCGTAGTTAGCACGTCTATTAGACTTGGCAATTCTTCCCAAAGCTCGTCTATCAGGGTCTGTTAATTTGGATTTTTTACATATCTGTGTTTTTGGGCAGTTGAACCATTTGATTCGTAGAATCTTACAATATTTCGAACACTGTATCTAAATAACCCGAGCAATATTCTAATTTCATCGTCTGATTTTCCCGATTTATGCAAATTAATGATAATTGATCGAATATTTTCATCTATCGCCTTTCCTCTGCTCATTTTTGTCAGCAACTACGAGGTACGGCCGCCTGATAAATTAAGTTTCGCTAAAACAAGCGAGCTTCGTTGACAAAGAAGCATTGTTACCACGTCCGTCTTGACAAATCATCGTTAGCAATATTTGTGTATTGAAGTTTTTTTACAGATGTCAATTTTTTATGACACAACATACTCATTGAATCCATATATGTCCTAAATTGCTATAAACAGCATATTTTGTCTTATATCTTACGATAACTTTTATAACTCCTATATTCTAGTGGGTTTTTTTCCGATAAAAGTCAAAAAAATACTACAAATTTTTGTGTGGGCCAACTGAAGCTGGACAGGGCTCGTATATCTATTAGCTGCGCCCAACGGTATGTTGTCCTTTCTGAAAGCAGATTATGTTCAAAGTTATAATTTTTTACGTTTTTCTATGTTTTCAAAAACTTTGAGCAGAATTACGAGAAATCACCACCGCACCCGCGTTGAGTGTAATTTATCATTGTTAGCATGTATATGTCTTGTAATTCGACAGTGTACAGTGAATATAATTATTTATAGGTGTATTTGAGACAAGAATCCAATGGAATAATCAACAAAACATACAACTTATAGCTTAGACTTCCAGTAATGCCATTTCTGAACCCGATTTACATCACATCGGAGCCAAACATTGATAACTGAAGCCTCATGACGTTTAGACAACACGTACAACCACAAAACGAGTTCACAACGTGTCCATCAGCTAGTAATGAATAAATATATTTTATAAAAACATACATAATGTCACAAAAACCAATACAATGACAAAAAAATCGACATAATGTCACTTTTCAAGATAAGTAATACCCCGCGCCGAGTAGTACCTCGTTACGCTAATCACTCGGGTATAGTTTGTAGTCACCGTTCTTGGCGGGTCAAAGTAGGACTACCAGTATCCCTTTATATATCTCCATCTCCCTCATACATACACATGCAACCAACCTCTGTTTGTTTGGTAAGCTCAAAGACATACGTTTTTAGTTGCTTGACTCCGTCTCGAAAATTTTGCCGTTACGTATAAGTGCCCCCCAATCATGTTTGTCAGAGTGACAAATTACTGACATTGTCATGCAATTTGAGTTGCGCTTATCAATCTTCAATACAAAATTGTGCAATGCATGGCAATGCGATCGATTGAGAAGGCCGACAGCTCTACTAAATTAGTATCTCCAGGAAGAGAATGAAAACAGCGTTGCTTGTTACCCACTTTATGCGTACTGGAGAGAGTAGCAGATGCGTTGAAGATTAATCTGCGCGGTGTTCAGCGAACAAAATCAGAAATAAGGAAGGTTTGCCCATAGTAACACCTGGGAGGAACTCACAAAATCAAAAATGCAACACCGATGATGTAAGTGATGCCGCGAAAAAATTAGGAATAATTTCTACAATATGAGAAGTACAGGTCAACATATTAGGACCTCTCCGCCCATGGTACGGAGACTCGATCTGTTTACTTATTTCATATGCGTTGATGACGTAACCACCAAGAACGGTAACTACAACTATACCCAAGTCTAGTTAAAACTGAGGTTACCACTTACAGAAACAGAAAAGAGATAAAGATTTGTTATTCTGTATAAGGCAACTCACATTTTGTAATGAACTAAACACTCAGCATCAACTTCGGCCAAAAAAATGACTAGTTTGATATGAAAAACACGAAATCGTTCAAACATTAACTTGTGCCAGTTCTGCATTAAATTTGCGAATAAATTTAATTATAGTTCGAAGCTAGGTAAAACATTGTGGGTTACGTAATCCGATAATTGGTTTGGCTACTATTCGAGCCAACTCCAACCTAATCCAAGCCCAAAATCTGCTTCTATATGAGTGTACACAACTCCAAGCCCGCAGATGACGGATCAATGTTAGCTCCAGGCCACAAGCGGTAACGGTCACATAAATCTCAGCTGGCTCTAAAATATTGTGTTTGTTGACAGTAGAAACGAGTTTCCACGCCGCCGTTTTCCTCTCCATCATCAGTGAAGCTGGAGTTATGGAATAGGATCGAAATCCCACTGATGATCTATGGAACATTTCACTGGATCGTTTTATTGGCTTCCATGCAAAAAGGGAATTTCTCGAGTTCCAGGTTTTTTCATGTTCATGAGTTTTCTTCCAACCTTACGTTCTTGTATCGTACCATAACCAATCTCTTATCATTTGATACGTCTTTCACTGGTTGGAACCCAATATACCTAGTAGACTGCTTCCTGTTGCGATAACAAACAGTTTTGGAACACTTTTTTCTGGATGCGCCAGTACTTGATTGTTCCAGTACTTGATCCGTTTAATTTTACTGTTATACACGTTCGTTTGTGCTGAAGATAATCCTTTATGAACTGACAATAGAGTTACGTGGAAGATGCAGAGTCCAACTACTTGACGCCATTTTTTTGTTGTAACTGAGACTTATTGTTTATCTTTCGAAGACGGATTAAAGAATCATTTCAGGTGTTGCCCTTGACCTTACGACAATTAACATTCCTGCAATAACAGCAGAAATTTCAAGCTATCTACTTTGCCCTGGTCCCCTCTATTCATTCTAGTCTGCTTGTGCTGCATTTTCCGGAAATGCAAAACGAGCTTGCAGATGATATAGAATAAGTTTATATTTGTGGTATCTGTAGAGAACCGGGCTTATAAGCATTCCAGTTTGAGGGACCAGGTAAAATTTCACCCAGGTAAAATTATCACTCATGTCATATACAGGGTGTTATGATAGTCATCATTTAAATGGATGATCGAGGGGATTGAAACAAGCAAAAAGTTTCATATAACATGGGATCAAAACGGCATTTTTTTAGAGAAAATCGTCTTTTAAAGTAAAATAAAATCTGACAACGCCGCAATACCAGACGCAAATTATGACGGAACGCAGTGTAAATAAAGATGGAGTTTGTTATTTTTGGCTCTTAGGTATTATTTCATTATTTGGTAATGTACTCATAAAATGCAAACAATTAAAAAAAACGACTTACCTCTAACTGTCTCAGAGCTTCACCTGTGTTTAGAAAGTTTATTGAACGTATTAAAGAAGTCCACTTATAAATAGGGAACACAATTTTGATACATACATTGGTTTTCTTTTTAAACCCCACACTGCACTTTTCTTGAATTTAAAGAAGGTGTTCCAAATGTCGACCTCCACCTTCCACAAAAGCTCCATTACGACGAACCCAGTTTATTCTTAATGTATGTCCTCGAAGTCGTCCATTTATTATTTCAGCCGCATTCAATTTTTTTCGCGAAGTTGTGCTTCAGTTGTTATTGGACCAGCCCCATAGACCATCCCTTTAGGTTTTCCCCAATACCAGAAATCCATCGGATTGAGGTCAGGAGATCTTGCTGGCCATTTTCGAGGACCAGGAGCATTTCGACCGATCCAGCGATTTGGATAATTCAAATACTGAATGACTCTCTAAAAATTAGTGGAGGTGCCCCGTCATGAAGGAACCACAAATTCTGTCTCCGCTGTAATGGCATGTTGTCTAAGTTGTGTTCCAAAAGTTTTGGTAGGTTATTGGCTAGATAGCTAAGATATCCTTCTCCTGACATCCTTGGGGGTAACTCGAAAGGGCCAGTTACCTGATCGCAAGAATTCCCGCCCAAATATTTATTTTAAAACGTTGTTGGAAATTACCTTCACGAATGGCATGAGGATTTCTTGGCCCACGTGTGAGTATTATGGAAATTCAATATCTCGTCTCGCGTCAAAGTACAGTCGTCCGTCGCTAGAATGTTTTTAAAAAATCCGGATTTCAATGTTTTTGTGCAAAAACCACTGACAGAATATTAGTCTGCAAGGATAGTCTTCTGGTAATAAGGCCTGCACTCGTTGAACATGGTAGGGATAAAGCAAATTTTCCCGTAGGATTCTATGGACTATAGTATGCGATAGTCCTACGCGGCGGGCGAATTCCCCGAGTGCTGATATCTGCATTGATTTCCACGATATTTACAATTTGTCCTCCAGCTCTACAGTAACCTGCCTTCCACGAGTGCGAATATTAGTGGGCTGATCACTTCCTGTATCTCGAAGTCTTTGGTACACTTGCACAAATGTCCTTCTGTCTGGGATTACCCGTTGGCGAAATCTGTCGCGATAAATTTGAGCAGCAAGATTTGAGTTCTGACGAGCTTTGCCGTAAACTGACAACCTGTCGGCGAAACTCTTGATTCGAGAACATTGTAATAAACGCGACGACGTACGCGAACAAGAACAAAACAACATACTAACCACTGTTACCGTTTGCGATTGATTGCCGGTTCGATAAGAGTGATGAAAAGCCGACGCGCTGTTGTCATGTGTGTATTAATATTTATTTATTGAAACTTACTTACTTACTGACTACAAATTTCGGCTTAACTTAGAAAAGCTTAATGCCATTTATTTGTTAATTACCCAATTTAAAAACGTTTTAGATTAGATTTATAAAAATTAGTAAGATTGTGTGGTCAATATAAAGCACTTAAAGTTGTAAACTATAAAGTCATTTAAACAAAAATCTATTGACTTTTGGGCCATGGGTCATATTGATTTGTTTTGACCACCCCCCTCTATTACCCATTTCTACTACCATAACGCTTACACCCTGTATTATAGCAAAACATATAGTTAACAGGAGTTAATTCACACCTTTCCTAAGAAGTACATATTTTGAATGTATACAGAAGCAATATATTTTGTTTTTTAATGGTTATATATAAGCTAAAGTCATCATATGAAACATAATCTATAATATAAAATAGAGGTTTTAATTGATCATTTTATTTTATTGGACTCTGCTTAGAGTTATAATATGATTCATAATATAATAATCATGAAACTGCTTGTAACCAATGCAATGAGTTTTTTAAAATATGCTGTAATTTTAAAAAGTATGTGAAAGCGTTTCACCCAGGTAAATTGCGCATCGTAACATAAGTATTATAAATTTTCAAAATTTTTTGTTCAATAATATATTAATGGTATCTGTTAGATGATTTGTACAAGAGGTATTCTCTACAAATGATTCGAGTACCCTAAGAGATTTATTCATTAAAAATCCTCCCTGTTCATATAACATTACTATGGAGGAGGGTAGTCTTGACTGAGTAGCTAAGATGCAAAGTACAAATTATCTGGAAAGCAACCAATGTCCTTCAACAGTAGTATGTCCTAATGAAGAAAATATACGAGGGTGGTCCCAGAAGTACCCGGCCTGACCTAGAGATGGCGATAGTTGTTTGAAAAATATCATTGTATTAGAAAGTATGCAACCTACAAAGCATATGTGTCAAGTTTGAAGACGCCACGTTGTTTAGTATTTGTTTGGCTGCCATCAATACTGAACGTTTTCAGTGATTTGTGAAAATGGAGAAAATTGGTCATCGTTATGTGGTACAATACTTTTATTTCAAAGGCTTCAGCCCAACCAATATAAAAGCTGAACTGGATTCTACTCTGGGTGAGTCTGCTCCTTCGTTTACAATAGTAAAATATTGGGTCCCAGAGTTTAAACGAGTCCGTATGAGCTGCCTAGACGAGCATCGCAGAGGTCGACCAAATGAGGTAACGACTCCAGAAATGGTGAAGAAAATTCATAAAGCGGCACTGAATGATCGTCGACTGAAAGTACGCGAGCTGGCAGACAAAGTAGGCATTTCAAAAAGTGCGATTCATCGCATATTATCTGAAAATTTGGACATGAGAAAGCTGTGTGCAAGATGGGTGCCGCGATTGCTCACAATCGACCAAAAACAGTGTCGTGAAGATATTTCAATTGAGTGTTTAGCGAAGTTTCACAGCAACAAAGCAGAATTTTTGCGTCGTTTGATAACCATGAATGAAACATGGGTCCATCACTTCACACCCGAGACAAAAGAACAATCAGAACAATGGACTCAAAAGGGACAACCGGCTCCAAAGACCGTTTCATCTGTAGGGAAGATTATGTCGTCGGTTTTTTGAGAAGCGCGTGGGATAATTTTCATTGACTATTTTGCAAAAGGTAGAACTATCAACGGCGAGTATTATTCGAACTTATTGCAACGTTTGAGCGATCAAATCAAGCAAAAACCGCCGCATTTGGTTAAGAATTAAATTAATAATAATTTTCCAAGTTAGACAACAGAACGGTTTTTATTTTTTTACTCAAAAATGGTACATCTAAGGAAAACAATTCGAATGAGACAGTTTGTTTCAAATTGAACGGGGAATTCAAAAATAATTTTTGTGTGGCAAAAAACTATTGGCGTACCATTTTTTTCTTAAAAATATCGAAGTCAATTCCCGTACGCACGCCACTGTTAAAGCTAAAAATTATTTTTGCATTGAACAATATACAACTTTATTAACTCTCACTACTTACTAAAGATCAGTGAAACATCTGAAGCGGTTCTAAAGATATTAATTAATTTCCATTTTTTTCCTAAAACCTCAACACCCCGAGCTTTTGTAAGTAAACATTTTGGACCATAGTTTATAAAACAAACTAACATTAATTTTTCATGTAGATTCGCACCCTTGAATATTCATCCATATCATTAAGGAACACCCTGTATATATCCCATTTTCGACTTTTTTGCGATTGCAATACTTCCTCAGTAGTCGTGGGAAGTTACAGGGACTGTGGGACAAGACAAATATTAGACATCAAAAGAAGAAGAAAGTAAATACATTCTTCTTTTACCTGATCCTTCCAAGAGTAGAAAATTGATACACTATTTCTTGGGATGCGAATGGCGTCATCCTCGTAGATTTTTTCGATAAAGGAAGAACGATCACTGGACAATACTATAGTCAGTTATTGGACCGCTTCGACAAAAAATTGAAAGAGACTCGGCCACATTTGACGAAAAAGAAGGTGCTGTTTTACCACGATAACGCACCAGCACATTCATCCGGAGTTGTCGCCGCCAAACCGCATGAATTCGTAATGAAGTGCTGCCGCACCCCCGTATTCACCCGATCTGGCACCCTGCGACTTTTTCTTGTTCCCCGGCATGTAGAAATGGCACGCGGGGAAAAAATTTAGCTCAAACAAGGAACTCATCGCCGAGGCAGAGACGTATTTTGGAGAGTTCGACAAATCCTATTTTTTGGGGGGTTAAGAAAATGGCAGGAACGTTGGGAAAAGTGTATACTTTCTAAAGGGGATTACGTTGAAAAATATAAAGATTTTTTTTTGGAAAAATGGTGTCTTCATTTCTAACATTGGTACTTATTGAACCGCCCTCGTATAGGTACTACAAATAGCTATAATTAATATTTTATGGATATATGAAAAATGTATTTATTAATATTAAAAAACCTCTCGCTGCAAAGATTTAGCAAACATTATTTAAAAATCTTTCATAGATATTTCATGTCATCCGGGGAAGCCGCAACAAATACAGGGTGGCCGATATGTAACTGACTGGTTTGTGTCTTGAATAATTGTGAAATGAAATAAAATACGTCGATTTATTTCATCTTAATAAAATATTTTATTGTAACTTAGAAATTATATATATAAAAAATAATATCAGACAAATGCCCGCCTCTAGAAGTCGCGCAAACCTGAGCCCTCTTCATTAATTTTTCCATCACTTTTTGGTAGGTTTCGGGAGGAATATTTTCTATCGCCTCCGTAATATTGTTCTTCAGCTGCTCCACAGTATTTGATATGTTGGCATAAATCCTATTTTTCAAAAATCCCATAAAAAAGTCGGGAGCCGTTAAATCCGGTGACCTTGGCGGCCAGTTGACATCACCAAATCGATAAATATTTTTCGCAAAAGATTTACTGTTTCCCTAGCTGCGTGACAAGTTGCTCGGTCCTGCTGGAACCACATGTTTTGCAGGTTAAATTGTTGGATTTGAGGGACCAGAAAGTTTTGCGCCAAATCACGGTAGCGCTCGCCAGTGACGGTAAGCGAACTACCTGCAGCGTCTTCAAAGAAGTAAGGTCCAATGACACCTCCATAACAAACACCGCACCAAACTGTCACTCGACGAGGATGTAGAGACCGTTGATGGATGACACGGGGGTTCTCTAATGCCCAGATACGATAATTCTGCTTAATAACAAATCGGTTCATATTAAAGTCAGCTTCATCGCTTATTATCAGTTGTCGATAAGAATCGTTATTTTGGGTATTAAGCTGCAATATCGCATAACTGTATTGTCGGCGACTTTCATGTTCACTAGTATGTAGTTCTTGGGTTAACTGAATTTTGTATTGCCGCAAATGCAATATTTATTTAAAATAATGCATAGTGATGCGCGACGCATACCCAGTTCTTGAAAACGATGTCTGGTAGACGTCTCAGGGCGCTCCACTACACTTTCACGAGCTCTCTCGATATTTTCCGGAATACGAACAGTTAGAACTCGGCCCGACGTTGGCTAGTCTTTAACCTCACCTGTTTGTTCAAATTAAAGCACCAACTAACGAATGGGTATGTGCATTCGACCGAAATCTTGTCCTAGCTTCCGAATCGTTGCAATAGTTCATTATTAAAGTAAAACGTTTTAACAATACGGACGCGTTGTCGGATCATGAATCGCTCGATGATGAATTGGACACATGTGCTGTAAACAACTACTATGGGCAATTTAAATCAGTCAGCTGTATATTGGCCACCCTGTATAACAAGAACAGTAGCAGCAATAACAACAAAAATAATTGCTCACACAGCGGCAAAGCTCTTTTGCATGCTATATCCAGGTACAGCGGTATATAGACAAGTGGATCACCGATTTACAGACCTGCTTTTTTATCACCGAGGTCGTGTTATTACGACGATTCTTGCCAATCAGCGCGCTTTATACCGACTCCCTAGCCTGCTGAAGTTTTTTCTGTATTACTGTCCGTCGAAAATGAATGGTATAGCCAGAAATTCATTTCAACGTTTAACAACAGTTCAAACGGGTTTGCTAACTAACAAGCTGAAAGAGCTACTGGAACAAGATTTGGTGTTAAAATCTTCCATCACTAAGGTATGTTTTATTGAGCAGATAAAGGTACTACCGTGTTCCTGTAAGCTTGAACAGTATTCGTGTACATGTACTGGCTTATACAAGTATATTGTAGTGCCTTCATAACTAGAACCTTGAGTACCATTGAGACACCCTCGTACATCGACGCTTAGGCAACTAGAATTGCAGGCATCGAAAAGTATCAACCGCCATCTACGATAGATGTCTTTTAAGTTTTGCATTATAGAAACATAGTAGGCCGCCCGGATAGAACGTCAGTACTGAATCTTAACCTCACTCATTAGTAAACTTAAATTCAAAGTTTCACAACAATACGTGCAGTGTTCTCACTACAGTGAATTTTTAAATGTCACCAAGTCATTAGAAAAATGGAACTCAAACGAGAACATTTCCGCGCCATAATTTATTACAACTTTCAGAGACAATTATCGCAGCAAGAATGCCTTGCTGAGTTACTATCTGTTTTCGGCAACGAAGCGCCACATCAGTCGACAATTTCCCGTTGGTATGGAGAATCCAAACGTGGACGGAGGAGTCTTTGCGACGATCCCAGGGTGGGTGCACCATAAACGGCAGTCACCCAGGAAAACGTCGATGCTCTGCGCAAACTCATCATTGAAGATAGACATATGACATATCGCGAAATTGAGGCGTCCTTGAAGATCTCAAAGACCTCAAGTCGAAAAAATTTACATGAAGAATTAGGAGTAAGAAAATTAGTTTCTCGTTGGATGCCCCATCTGTTGACTGAAGAGCAGAAAGCCTAGGGTTAATTGGTGTCAAAAAACTCTTGACCGTTTCAATTCTGGAAACTCAAAAAATGTGTACAGCATTGCTAGTGGTGATGAATCCTGGATTTACTGTTATGAACCAGAAAATAAACGATAGTCGGCTGTTCAGGTGTTACAAGGTGAAGAAACGCCAACAAAAGACATCCGTTCTCG
This sequence comes from Acanthoscelides obtectus, assembly GCA_963669975.1. Taxonomy (NCBI): domain Eukaryota; kingdom Metazoa; phylum Arthropoda; class Insecta; order Coleoptera; family Chrysomelidae; genus Acanthoscelides; species Acanthoscelides obtectus. Next base: position 77,623,156 of record CAVLJG010000005.1, read on the forward strand.
AAGTGTTCCGAAAAAGATAGTCGCGACATTTGTGTCAAAAGCGGGTCATATTGCAACAATTCCTCTTAACGAGCAAAGAACTGTTACTGCGGATTGGTATACCACCATTTGTTTGCCAAAAGTCATCTACGAGCTTCGAAAAATCAACCCCGAAAGAAGAATCATCCTCCACCAAGATAATGCAAGCCCGCACACAGCCCAAAAAACAAGGCAGTATTTAACAGAAGAAAAACGTGGAATTATTGAATCATCCTCCATTTATGAGCCCCTTCCCATTTCAATTGGCCCAAGTATTGAAATCTTAGTTTTTTTCTTATCAAACACAAATAATAAAAATGTAGCAGGGTGTTATAGTTTTAAAATATTAACAATGAATATTTTGATAATATGTAGCAGAAAACACCAACTTTATCACTCCCTAATCAAATATACAGCATAAAAATAACACATGTTGCAATTACAGCATATCAACCTATTTTCATTTCAATGCAAAATAAGTCTATAACGCATAGGTGGCTGTGAAAAATAAAAGCCATGACAATTGTTTTTAATAATCACAGCTGACAGAATACATTTAAAATAGTTTTGGGTAGTTAAGGTTTTTAAAATAGGTAGAGGTAAGGGTTATTAGTGAGAAAATTCAGTTACTGATAATTAAATTTTTTAATTCTGGGAAATCAAACTCAGAAATTGCAACTTTGTTAGACTTATCGTGGTACAGTATGAGAAATATTGTTAGACGATGTAACGTAACTGGTTCAGTTAATATTAAGCCACGATATGTGAAAAAAAGTTATATCGCAAATGCCGACCGAAGAGCATTAAGAAGAATTATCGTGAAAAATAGGCGTGCCAATTATTTACAATTAAGTGCTCTGTGGAGTGACGCTGTTTGGAAGGAGAATTTCGAGGTCCACAACTCATAGAGAGGCCCACAAAACTGGGATCTAGCACTTGCAAGGTAAGGTTTCTTATAAAAAAAGTAGAGTAAAAACCCTAAAGTTGCACAACTTGTTTATAGGTCAAAGAAAAGCCAGTATTAACTCCACTGCAAAAGAAAAATCGGCTTAGATTGGCTAAAGAACATAGACAATGGACATCTCAACAATGGTGTGCAATACAATGGAGTGATGAGGCCCGATTCGAAGTTTGTGTTGGTGACAGTCGCAGTAGAGTTATTCGCAAAAAAAATGAGGCATTCCATGTTGACTCTCTGAAGAGAAAAGTGAAATTTCCAGCATCCATTATGGTCTGGGGCAGTATGTCATCAAAAGGAGTAGGAAAACTTCATTTTATTGATGGAAATGTGGATACAAACAAATATTTGGCAATTTTAGAAGAATCGCTTTTACCAGTGATGGAAGAATGTTTGACATCCGGCCAAGATTTTGTGTTTCAGCAAGTTGTTGCAGCGAGCCATACCTCGAAAAAGATGGAAAAAATGGATGGAAGAAAATAATGTTCCACTTTTGAAATGGGTTTCTAGCAGTCCAGATCTGTCACCTATTGAAACTTTGTGGCACGAGATGAAAAAGGTTCTACGACAACATCCTGCTCATACAATCAGCGAACTGAGACAAAAGCTTCAAGAAATATGGGATTGTTTTACACCAAATTTTTGCCAAAACCTGGTTAACACTATGCTCCAAAGAATTTCAGCTGTAATAAAAAATAAAGGTGATGTTACCCAACGGTAATTACCGTTTAAGATTATAATCTTTCAATTGTTGCTTTGTTAACTTCGCGCATTTATTCGCACATTGTTTATTTGTTCAGATGTTCTATTAGTTATAGGTCTAAGTGATTTCAAATATGTATTTTTTACGACTAGAGTGTATCTAAAATTTTTTTGAGAAAATAAATTGTTTTAGAAGTAAACAGTTTCGTCATGTTTAGTTTATAAAGGCATATTTTGGTACAAATCTTGAAATGGGCCAAGTGAAGTGGGAAGAGGCTCGTAGTCCCGATCTAAGTCCTAACGATTTCCAGTCACCAGAAGAAGCAGTTGACGCATTCAAAAATGCCGTTTTGCATCTGCCAGCAAACGAGTGGGATAAGTGCTTCGAAAATTGGTTCGAGCGCATGCAGATGTGTATTAATCTTCGTGGAGAATACTTCGAAAAACAGTAAAGTCATTTAAAATTACCTACCGTGTTGTTTTATTTCCATATGCAAAACTTAAAAGACATCCCTCGTACCAAGCTTCGAGTTATTCGAAAATGAAGGGTAACAGACAATGGATGATGAATCGCCAGCGCAAAACGCGATACTCCGGTCGACGTAGACATAAATTTGTAATAAATTCGTTTCAAATGTAGTAATAAATTAGACTTTAAATAGTAAAAATAGTTTTTTTCGTTCTAATACAATATGTGTAAACGTATTATGGCGTCATGTGTTGGCGGTTGGTTTGCAGACGAGACATCGATGTTTCAATAAAAAACCGGCCATTTTTGCCATCGATGGTATATTTCTGAATAACATTGATGTATCGATGCCACTTTTCCTGATATTTCATCTTAAAATGATGCTTTTGAAGAACCGGCTATACAGGGTGATTTACAAATCGTGACATCGTGAGCAAAAATGAAACATCACCCACACGACCACATTTTGTAACATTAAAAATATACGGGGTGTTGAAGTTTAAAATTTTTTTTAAACACATATCATCAAAACCGTCAACTATAATGAACTAAAATTTGGTATGTGAATTTACGGAAGTATTGTCCACTTTCTAAAGTTTTTACTTAAAATTAACTTGCACCAGTGCCGGAGATACAAGAGACTAGTGGCATTATTTTTTCAAATAAAAATAGTACGCCACTGTTTTTTTCGAAACGCGTTATTTTTCGAAGTTTACCTTCAATTTGCTACAAATAATTACTCTTGTGTTTTTTCCTAGGGTGCACCTTTTTCGTAAAAATAAAATAATTCAGATCATTCTTGAAGAGCACAGACAATTAGTTTCAAAATAAAACAGGAGGCCTTGATGCCAACTTGACGTTTCTTGAGAGATATTTTGTCAAACTTATGTGTTAATGGTTGTTTTATCGTTACTACTACCTACCATTTTTTTTAAAGTCAAGTCCAGAGCTTTTTTCCTTTTTGAGTGTTGTGAAATGGAATTTAGCAATGATGAGTACGCCGGTATTATTTTTGTGTACGGGTTCTGTAATGGAAATGTTTTAGCTGCTGCCCGGGAGTATCAACGTAGATTTCCTAACAGACGCCAACCCACCCCAAAGGTTTTTACTAATTTGTATATTTTTACTGTTACGAAAACAATGCACTGTAGAAAAAAACACAAGAGTAATTATTTGTAGCAAATTATAAGTACAATTACAAAAATTGCGATTTTCGAAAAAAAAAAACAGTGGCGTACTATTTTTATTTGGATACATAATGCAACTAATCCCCTGTATCTCCGCCACTGCTGCACGTTAATTTTAAGTAAATACTTTTAAATGTGGACAATACTTAGGTAAGTCCACATACCAAACTTTAGGTCATTCCAGTTGACAGTTTTGAAGGTATTAAAAGAAATTGTTTATTATTTTTAAACTTCAACACCCCGTATCTTTTTAATGATGCCTTCGAGGAAAAACTGTTACATAGATGAACCCCCTTAAAATGCAGTCCTGTGTATGATGTTTCATTTTTTGGTCACGACTAAATTATATGCATGTTCGTTGAAACAATTTCATTACAGAAGCTTAAATACCCGCATGGGTATCATGTAAAAGACCTATAAAACGTAAAAAAACCTATAAGATGTCATCTTGCAAACTAGGTAGTTTTTAGGGTGCAAACAGTCATTCCACGTTTGCTCTCTAGGATCCTTGTGAACGTCCATCTAAGGAGGAATCACTCAACTAAACTACATGCATTATTGGTTGCATATGTTTTGTGAGGCCAAATGATCCTTGTCTGTAGTTTTTATCTCTGAGAAGGAAGTTGGTTAATAGCTAGATCGCATCTGGATGATTATGTGTATTGGTCTGCATGTGTATAAAATCGGTGATATCTGCTGTGTGAGAAAATCATTACTGAATAGTTATATGCTGCCAATGAAGTACCTATATTAATTGGCTGTTCCCGACGGGTTATTTTTACGTTGTGCTTCGTGAAGAGAGGTAATGTTCAAAGTTATAAATAACGAAAAACTGAGGAGAATTAGGGAAAATCGTCACCGCGCCCGCGTTGTGTGTAAGTACTGTTAGCATGTATATGGCTTCTAAATCGACAGTGTACAGTGAATATAATTATTTCTTATCTCTCTCATTTTTAAAATTCAGCAAATTTGTATATGTAATTTCCAGAAGGGATAAGAAAAAGTGAATGCGCAACTAATGTCTAGCTTTGAATCTCAATTAAGTATATTTGAGACAAGAACCCAATGTAAATTATATATCATCAATACATACAACTTACAGCTTACACCTCCAGTAATGCCATCTCATAAGCAGATTTTACATCACATCAGAGCCAAAGATTCGCCTGCTATAAGGAGCTTAAGGACACCCTGTTATTTTTGAACCACCCAAAAGGTTAGTAGCATTGAGAAAAGCTTCCTAAAGCATATTGTTCGTTAGTCCTGAGGGACAAAGCAGCGGTCTTACCGATCGGTTCTGGACGCGCGAAGTTCGATACGGTTGGGATGGGAGGTCAGGCGGGTCTATCTGGCATGCTCATCGCGTGGCGGCATCATGGAGGAAAAATCCAAGGAGCAAAACCCGTTAACAAAGCGGTGGAAGCCAGATCGCCAACGGATCGTCGGACAGCCTTTCTCCAAACAGCATCGAGCATGGACAATCTATTCAGGGCGGCAGCACACCAAACATGTTCGCAGTACTCGAGGCTAGACCAGGCAACTCTGCTATTAATGTAATCAACTATTATTTATCGTTCATAAAAATCAAGTTTGATCAGATACCTGCAAATTCAAGCGGCCGGCCGTAGTACTATATAATCTCAGATACTCATGGGCAGTAGGTACCTGGCACTATTCGCAATCACTACGCCCGTGAAGTTATGGGTTGTTTTTTTACTTATTTATTCGCTGGTTCTCCTGGTATACCCATAGGAATATAGTCTCCATGATCATAACTGTATTACTATTAATCAAGCCAATTGAAATCGGTGTCGATGATGGTATGGCTCACACACGCATATACCTGTCAGAAAAAAGATCCGACCCCATTACATAGTACTAATTAGCCAAATAAATCATAATTATTTGAATTAGAGGCTTCATAAGTAATCTATAATAATCTATTTAAAAATCTATACGGAGTTTGGGATATTTTACATTTTTTTCCAAAATGTAAGGGTTAATCCAGGACCAAAATATCAAAGAGCTGTTGTGTGATAATCTAGCTTGTACCGCGTACCACCCTGTATGTTCCAATGGTAGCGCTCTCTATGGATGGAAAGTGATAAGATTACTCGTAGATGCTTCATAAATAAATCGATAAAGAAAACTGCAAGGCGCATCGAGCAACCAGTCTTACAATCTCGTGCTAGGCGTGATTGCAGAGTTCCTGATGGTTTGAACCCAATCACAAAGCCCCTGTTCTGTACCGTATAGCTATTATTGTTTTTGTTTGTCAATGGCGTTCCGTGTGGGTATATTTTAAGCCGGTGAAATAAAAATTATCCCGAACAACCCAATCATTCCAACATGCCGGGAACGATTTTGGAAAACCTCAGCGGAAAGAAATTGAGTGTACTAGTGACCATTCTGTTAACTTTCCAGATAGCATGCTTTCTGGTTGGTTTGATTGCTCCCAGTCCAGCAACATCCCAGGGAATCTTGACCACCGTCTGCGTTGACCGTGACCCAAAGAACAAAGAGATTAACAGGTGGTTCACTAGAAGTTGCCCAACTCAAGTCCACTTGTCTGATCGACAGAGCACTGCGGGACTAGATGCAAACAATTTGGTAAGCATGCAGCATGGTTGTAAGGTCTATGTAGACTTTTTTATAACAATAAAAACAGGGCCGGAGCTATAGCAACAAGTAATTTGTGGTCCTACACAAAACTTCAATTTCTTTGCTTTGGAGATCCTTGAATACTTTCTGAGTTCACCTCAGTGTTGGGCCCATAGTTTCTGTTTTACCTCTTATGAGAATTGAAGAGCATTACGATCTTTGAGGACACAAATTTTCTCTACTTTGGAGCCATGTGGTGGGACTTTGGTTGACTACTAATAACTTGAACTTCAATCAACCTGTAATCCTTCTCACTCATTAAGATATACTTTATCTTGATTGCTTTAGGCCATTCCTTCAAATTTATCTGTAGCACTTCATTTCTGTTAATCTAATGAGTAAGCACATAAGTATAAATGTACAAAGTTTTGCCCAGCAACAGTATTTTTGTTAGAATGAGTATCATTCTAACAAAAATACCAAGTAAACCAATTTTGTCACTCACATTTTTATTTTATTTCAATGCTTAATGCATGTTTTAATAGCCTGCCCATGGTTTTTATATGGGATATCAAACTATAAAAGAGGGGTAACACCTGATGATCCTATTTTTTGCAGGTGTTTGTAGCAGAAATGCCCCATTACTCATTTGACTACTCTCGTTGGCAGCAAAATCTAATGGGCATTTTACAAATTGACATGGTTTATCAAGAGGACCAGAAGCTTCTTGATCCAGTCATGGAACTTACTCTAGATGCTCGCTTAGCCTACAGTGACAAGGATATAAACAAAGGCAAGACTCCATGGCAGTACTATGCACATTCAGAAGTCAAGAGGTACATGGAATGTACTTTTGATGAAAAATCTGCCCACAATGATAAAAATGGTTATCCTTATGATTGTGGTATGGTACCCTTATTTGAACTAGGGTCATTGCATCATGATTATTATCTTTTGAATCTAAGGTTGCCATATAATCGTACTGCAAACAAAAATGTAGGTTTGTCTAGACTAGAAGATGTGCATATTCATACAATCCACATGAACGGCGGTTTTACAAAAGTATGGGTTGCGCTAAAAACATTTTTCTTTCCGATCATTATTGGGATCATGGTTTGGTTTTGGCATCGGGTGCATATCTTGAACAGAACTCCTGCTTTACTTGAATATATGCTCATGTCTCTCGGAGCCACCCTCGCTTTTCTCAACTTACCGCTAGAGTACCTTACATTATCATTTGAAATGTCTTACATGCTTATTCTCAGTGATATCCGACAGGGTGTCTTCTATGCTATGTTGCTTTCATTCTGGTTAGTATTTGCAGGTGAACATATGCTTATTCAAGACCATGGAGAGAAAAATTCTCTGAAGCTTTATTGGAAGCATCTTAGCACAATTGTAGTAGGATGTTTTTGTTTACTGATTTTTGATCTGTGTGAAAGAGGTGTCCAACTGGTCAACCCATTTTATTCTATATGGGTTACACCCATTGGCACAAACTTGGCACTATCCTTCATCATTTTAGCAGGAATTTCCGCCAGTATCTATTTTATATTTTTGTGTTATATGATCTGGAAGGTGTTCAGAAACATCAGTCTCAAGAGGGCAGTGTTGCCAAGCATGTCACAAGCAAGGAGGTTGCACTATGAAGGCATAATCTACCGTTTCAACTTCCTAATGTTGGCAACTGTCATCTGTGCAGCTGTGACAGTAATCTCATTCATCTTATCTCAAGTCTCCGAAGGTCAGAGCAAATGGGATGAGAATATGGAACTTGAGTTGTCGTCTGCTCTCCATACTGGTGTGTATGGCATGTGGAATGTTTACATTTGTGCCATGCTTATGTTATATGCCCCGAGTCACAAACAGTGGCCTGATGATCCAATTTGCAATGACGGGGAGGAGGTTGAGTTCAGCAGGTTGCCTACAGAGGGCACTGCCAATGAAATTTCATCTTTGACGTCTTTTGCTGCCAAGACAAGCATGGATTAATTTTTTGTGTTTGTGTAACTCGATGAATAGTGGTTGAAATATGAGAATGACGGTAGTTCGTCAACATGTGCATGCATTGCTAAAAAAACAGAATTCATAGTTTATGGTTTGAATCCGCTTTTTTAATCCATCGAAAACATTGGATCCCAAAAAAAAATGAGAAAATACAAAATTCCATGACCTCCCTTTAGGATTTGAGTAAACACTAGAGAATTGTGAAAATAGAATATATGTATCGATTTAGGTAGCTTCTTACATTTATCCAAAGGTGCATTACTTCTATGCTAAGTTTTTTATGGATATAACTTACAAAATACTACACTCATATCTGATATCTGCCGCGTTTTTGTAATTTATATATTTATTATTTATATACATATACAATTTTTATAACTAAAGACTAGATACTGCAATAGTTGCTGGCTTTACATATAAGTAGTTTTCAGTATAATATTTGTTGTAGTATGGAATGGGAGACGATTATTATAATAACATAAACCTGTGCCTGTAAATTAATAGCTTATAAAATCAAACAAGTATAGTTTTAAAGAATGACTGAATTTGCTGTCTTTGGATGAGGTAATACATGAATATTATATCACAGCTTTGTCAAATGTCTCCCACAAAAATATCTCGAACCACTTCTATACAGGTTGTATATGTGTTAGATATAACCCAGAGGTGAGACATTTCATACAAAAAGTACATCGAATTATCAGTGTTATTTTAAATAAAGTTTTGAGTGGATAAAAAATATATATTATTTCCATAATTATGAATGCTTCAAGAATCTTTAAAATATATCTGTCATCAGTATAACCTTAGTGTTTATGCGAAATTGTATCATATTTTGTTTGACATTAGTGTGAGAGCTAAAAGTGGACAAAATCCTAAAGCTAGTAATCTCAATTAGTTTTATAATGATGCAGTTACTCTAGCATATAATATAATCGCTATGCAATAGAAACTTGCTTGAAGTTTTTGTAGTGCTCTCTGTATTATTCTTCAGTATTATTATAGTTGTGATGTATTTTATCTTTACATTATTTATTATAACTTTTGTATTTTTAGTACCTTGTATTTACACTGAAAGTTTTACTAATAAAAGTTGTAACAGTAGATATTCCATTTTTTCAATTTTCTTTTTAAATATTGACAGGCTTCCAATAATTGACCATTGACTTCGCAAAAAAGTGTTTTGAGAACACACAGAAATGATCAGAAGGTCGTAAAACGACGTACAGGAACGTTATTTTCACTCACACGCACGCTCGGTTTTCAAAACCTACAATACTTTTTTATCATTGGCATGTTAGTATGAACCCAGTATGAAAATTCATTAAAATGTAGGTATAGATACTGAGTATCAGATGACAGTCCTAGTGAGACAAGTGAGTGACATACTCGTAGCTTTTGTGATGTAGCTACATGCCCTATCATATCCAAAATACCTATATTTTGATATCAACTGCTTTCATGATTACAATATTCCCTCGCCCATAGGTAAGAAGTCAAAATTCTATACAATTTCGAAGTTACAGACTTGTAATCGCGAAAAATGTCTGTCATCAAGAAGAAAATAGCTTTGTATTCTTTGAAAATCGATCCAGTGGCGGCGTAGGTAAAGGCAAAAAACGGGAAAAATTGAAATTGCTCAAACTTTTTGATGTTTCAGAAGAAATAGTAAGAAATACAAATAGCTAGTTGTGGGGGATATGGGGGAGGGTATATGTATGTATCAATTTTTTGGCGTTAGCATACCAATACATTCCAACTCCGATCATTCTACGCACCTATTGGACATATTTCACACATCATAGATTTCCAGTGCATTAGCTTTTGAAACAGTATGATAAAGGAATATTTTCAACTCGTGGCGTAACGGTGGAACAGCAGCTCAACGAACGTATAGCTGCGTGCGCAAAAGCCTAGGAGTAGGTTTACAATCGGTATGGCAGGCGATAAATTTCTAGATCGTAGCAATGTCAAATGAGTGGGGAGTATAAACTATTTTTCACATGGTCGTAGCCAAATTTTTTCTCCGAGGGGCTAACTTCTGCCAAACAGTCCTTTATTAACTGATGACAATGGGTTTGGGTTGTAGGATTATGGGATACGGTTTGTCAAATTTTGTCCACTACAAAAATGATAAACCGATTTTTTTACTATGTTTTTAGGGATAGGACTGACAGCAGGAAGGAGAAAGAATCATGCAGATCCGATTTTGTAATTGAAATATTCAGATCACAGATTACAAACGTTACACCCATATGCTCTGTGGTTGTAGTGAATTTATTTGCATTATGTAAAATTTGTAAAATATAAACGGAAGCACATGAAATGAATCGTCCATAATTACTTTATAATTATTTTTCATTGTCGTGACAGTTTTATTCATAAGGTCAGGCAGAAAAAACAGTTACCTAGGTTCTCCAGTACAGGTTTTTTATACTTCATACCCAGTCTTGCATTGGAAATGGGTTGATCCAATAAAATAGTTGGTCATACTCCAGTTTTGTAGGCGTGTCCAAATAAGCCTCATTAGCGTAGAAAGTAAAAGGGCTAAAAGTAGTATAATATATATAAGTTATCACTGGTAAGTGAATTGGTACAGCGAAATACGATTCGTGCCTTTAATGGTCCGATTAAAAAAAGATTTGTTAAACATTGGAACTAAAGGAAGTCGACAACTGACTCACCCCTTTGAGCAGCCGTGGGCACCGGCCGTAATCGAAATACGTACCGAAAAGCCCCGAAAATATTTCGATGTAGCTTGACTACCTTGAAATATCTATTTTGAAGTGGCTGTAAATACTTTCAACTAGGGAATCACATCTCTCTGCACATATTGATACATTGATGGTGATTTTTCCACCACAATAACCCCGGCAAGCATGTACTAAAAATCCACAGCATAATACCGTTTTCCTTATACAGGGTGGCGCATCGAAAACAAAACAGACGCATTTACTGGCAGCTAAGTTTCTTTTTAAATGCTCAGACCCGTTGATTTTGTTTTCGAGGGGGAAACAAGTTTGGAAAAAAACACGTTAGCACGTGCAGCCCCCTAAGCGGGGGTGACGCCACCCCCAAAGTCTTAAATGGAAAGCGGGGGGTCGAGTGATACCTTATTTTAAAGATCCTTCAATTCCTTTTTATAATGATATAAAATTAATGTACTTCAGTTCAGTAGTTTTGAAGATTTATTGATTTAAAACTCAAATAAAACTAATAGGTACATCATCATTAGTGGAGATCAATACATTTGGCAGCAAAGTAATTTAAAAATGAAGAATGAAGTGACACGTTAGGCAAGTAAATGTTGAAAATGGCCACCATGACTCTCCATGCAATAATAAAGATCTTGCTCAAAACGGTTGGCGCACATTTTGCAAGATTTGAGGAGTAATTTGAAGGCACTCATTCACAATTCTTTGTCGCAGGTCTTCTAATGATGTTGGCTGAGTAGCATACATTTTGCTTTTTAAATGACCCCACATAAAGAAATCCAAACGTGATAAATCTTGCGATCTTGGGGGCCATTCAATGACACCTCTTCTACCAATCCATCGATCTGGAAACGTCTGATCTAAATATTGTCTAACACGTAATGTGTAATGTGGTGGGGCACCATCCTGTTGGAACAACCTATTCGCAACGTATCGCCGATCATTCTGATTTTCAATTATGGCTGTTTAATGCAGGATCTATGGTGTCTTCCAGTAATTCCAAATACATGTCACCGGTCAAATTTCTAGGTAAGAAAAAAGGACCAACTGAATGATCGCCAAAAATACCAGCCCAAACATTTAATTTTTGTGTCTGCTGTGAATGAACCTCATGATAAATTCTGGGATTAGAATCGGACCAATATCGGCAGTTAAGAAAGATTTACTACGCCATTTACGAAAAAGGAACATTGGTCGGAAAAGCAAGTGTTGAATAGAAAATGCTCATCGCTTATAATTTGTTCACTCATATCTTCACAAAGTTGTAATCGCCGATCAAAATCGTCTTCATTAAGTTTTTGTACCAGGTGAATTTTATACGGATGAAAACTATGGGCTTAACGTAGGATCTATCTACATAAACTGGCCCAAAAACCCCACTTCTATTGCTTCGTTCCTTATGGGATTTTCAATGTTGCGTTTTTTATTGGCGACCGACCCAGTTTCCCTAAATTTAGCTAGAAGTTCTAGAACATATTTTCGATGCCCGTTACTGTTCTCATGTCGCTCATTTCTGCTGTTCTATTAGCGCACTGATTATTTCCGAAAAATATTTCGATTGTTTCAACTTTTTCTGCTGTGGAATATACCATGGTTAATTTGTGTAATAAAGCGTTACAAGTTATTTTAGCAACAAAGTTTGGTCAAATAAATCGCAAACTATGTACTAAATTCCTATTTAAAATAAGTACGAGATATTTCCTTATCTTTCTTCAAGAAATAACCTTTTTGCCACAAAAAAAACGCTCCAATAGCTATTTTCAACAACAAAATGATAAAAAAACCATGGGCGTAGTGAAGAAAAGTATTTACTTAGTAAGTAAATTCTTTTAGTCAAATTTCTGGTGAAAGTAGTACAAACTAATTTGATATACCTATTAAAGTCTACTCTAAGCTTTAAATCAATAAATCTTCAAGACTACTGGACTGAAGTTCATGTATTTTACATCATTATAAAGGGAAATGAAATACCTTTAAAATAAGGTATTACTCGACCCCCCTTCCCATTTAAGATTTTAGGGTTGGTGTCACCCCCGCCCAGGGGGCTGCACGTGGTAACGTGATTTTTTCCAAACTTATGTCCCCCTCGAAAACAAAATCGACAGGTCTGAGCGTTTTTCCAAAAAAAAACTGAGTTGCCAGTAAATGCGTCTGTTTCGTTTTCGATGCACCTCCCTGTATAAGACACCAATAGTCTTTTACAAGAAATCTATACTGTAAACTTGGAACTTAAAGAATGGATTCTTATCCAAAAAGAATAAATGTGGATATGGATGTTATCACAATCGTGCTGTGTGGGGGTTAATATGCTTACGCAGCACTTCGGAAAAGGAATAGGTAGATCACAAATGGATACACCAAGTACCTATAATCTTATGAGCGTGAAGGCGTGGTGCTTACTGTATTGTGAAACATTCCAAATTAATGACATAAATGAGTATTTCAGGAAAAAGTGAGTAAAAATGCGTAACCGAAAAACAATGAAGCAGTGGGTCCATAGAGATACCCTACTGAGGCTGGCCCTGAACTTTTTTCAGGATACTTTGAAGCTACCAGTATTTGCTTCCCTGAAAACTTGTCAATTTATATGCGCTAACATCATATTTACTTGCACCCACCAAAATACCGGACATTTTTTGCTCTCAACAAACATTTTGGGGACACAGTCGTTATACCCAGAATACGCGATTGTCGAGAGGAATTTGATCATCTAAGGTGCCTTGGAAGAGAAGAAACGACAAACGTGTTCAGCAACACCATCGTTATCTCCCTGGTTACTACGTCTATGGCATCAGAAAAATTAATGAGAACTAAAAAATATCAGTAGCCTTCATGAATCTATACAGGAAAGCGCACACTATGCTTTGCATAATCTAACATATCCATCCACATCGGAGAACGAAGCTTCGTAGCGTCAAACATGCAGTGAACATGATATTGGTCTTATTGTTAGCAGTGCATACCCATTATAGCGATAGTGCGGCTATTGTCAATGTAAGTATGCATTTGATGATGCTTTTAATCATTATCATGATGTAAATCAGAATTATCTATCATCATTAGTGACACAAATAACGAAAAAATGAAACATCAAAATTCAAAATCTAATTGCCTTCATTAATTTGTTTTAAGTACGTCTTAAAATGATAAAAAAGAAAAAACTACGGTAATACGATCATGGTACCTTTCCGAAGATCTAACTCCCAAAAAGTGTTCGTCTGCGCTCCACTACTCAGAAATCTAATGAATGATGGATAACAAAGATTATTTATTTAATTTGCGAAAAATATAGGTGACACTGCCACATACGGGTAGTTTTGCCAGTCGCGGAACTGCCGACCCCCTACATATGGTAGCAGTACCCTTATTACGTACCATAAAAGTAGGTTTTTTGATTTTCCTAAAAAAATGTCATTTGAACTACCCGACATTCACTTCATATTCACTTGTAGTAGGCGCGGAATAGACTAGAGGCACACCAGCGGCTACCTAGCTGACATTCTAACAATTTTTTTGACATATCATATTTGTTTACGTAATAATCCTGCAGGAAGCCAGGTTTCCGATACCTCTGAATTGCAGTGACAAGCAGGACCCGGTTCTTACCAACGAATTTGAATAGATTAGAAGGAGACAAGCCTACACGTTGAAATTGCATTGTTTTTCCTGCATACTTTTGGCTAGTTTGACAACCATTGGATACTAAAGTACCAAATCAATACACCGGCGTACATTCTTTCCTCTGGAAAGGATAATCAAGTGGCTATTCGTACTGGATGTACTCACGTGGAGCAAGGTGAAAATACTATGTGTTGCGATATGATTCGCTCAGTTATTGTAAATAAACAGGGATAAATTAAATAAGGCAAATAAATTAAAGTAAATATTTATTAATGGTACAGCATATTCTGCTTAATTCGGAATTTTGATATTGGAAATACCGCGACAACTTGCATGGATCCTACTTAGTTTTTATAAAGAATTGTCGTAATCCGAGCAGATTCTTGGATAAAAGGAAATACTCAGTATATTATGGAAATTCCTGCTATTATACAGTGCTTTTCTTTAATGTCCCCCTCCCTTTATATTTTTTGAACAGATCAATTCAAAAAATTAAAATTTGAGGTAATGAAATTGACGGGTGGATACCATAGTTTAGAGTAAAATTAATAGATGAAAATGTCAAAATGGAAAAAAAAATTATATAGTTATAAACGGGGCTCTTGTAAAGAAACAATCGAAGCGATTTGTATTTATGGTGCGACGCGTAACTTTCACAAGACGGAAAGGATCTTTAATGACCGTTTCCCGAATCGTCCTATCTGTAGTACTTGCGTTGCGACTACTAACTACATGGTTTTGGAGACAAACAAATCGTATTTCGTAATTCGTTGGTCTTTAGCGCCGAATTCCGACTAGAAGTCTCGCTCTATCATCCAACCGGCTTTAGCCACTTGAAACTCAAAAATGAGGTACTGCTAAAAAGAGCTTGAAGAATATTCAAAATGAGCTGTTCCAAATGACTAGTTGCTGACATATGCATAATAAATAAAAATATGTCCATACTTCTAATTTGTAGGGTCGTTACAAACCCATGGAGCCAGCACTAGGTGAAGTACCTTTTCAGGTTTCTCTTTCAATGCGAATAAATGGTTCTCACTATCCATTCTGCGGTGGTAGTCTCGTTCATCCTAGATGGGTTCTTACTGCAGCTCATTGCCTTGAGCAAGATGGAGAGCCATTTCCACCGTAAGTACAGGGTGATCTTCCGGGAATAGGGATCCAACTCAAAATGAGAACACTTTTCTTTCAATGATCGACCTCAAAAAAAATAATACCATTTTCCTCTTTTGATCGATCCTCTACCACAAATTCAGGCGGAATGAAAGTTAATGATGGTAAAGTATACTAAGTGACATATAAATCCGAACACCCAGTTTAAATGGTTTTATTTTAATAAAAGTTGCTGAATGTATTTATCTTACTGTAAATAACAAGTGAAAAAATTTTCAGCGTTATCAGTTGGAAATTCCGGTTTTTTTACTGCTTTTTTTTAATTCGCTAACGCTCTAAAAATGAATATTTCAGCCGCAGTAAAGAATCAACGTTGGCGGATTTTGGTTCTTGACATCCTTTACGATCGGTTACGATGCCTAGAGTACGGAGACCTGTACGATTTCGTCAACTTAGTGAGTTTGATAGGGGCCGTATAGTGGGACTTCGGGAAGCTGGACTTTCTTTTCGGGCAATTGCAGTTAGAGTGCAAAGAAGTGTAGACACTGTGGTTAGGTGTTGTCAGGCATGGCTTCGAGAAGGCCGTACGCAAAGAGCAAGGGGCACTGGACGCCGCCGTAGAACAACAGACCGTGAAGATCGCCGCCTAAGATTATTGGCCTTAAGGGACCGTTTCTCCACTACCAGGTTCATTGCAAATGAATGGTTTGCAGAACACGGAAGACCTATTGGCATGCGAAGTGTTTACCGACGAATGAGAAGTTTTGGCTTGTTTTCATAGCGGCCACACTGGGTCCTCCCTTTAACTCGAGAACACCGACGTAATGACCTTGAGTGGTGCAGACAACGGCCACTCTGGGATCAGGAATGGAACAGTATTGTCTTTAGTGACGAGTCTCGATTTTGTTTAGGCATGCACGATGGTCGTGCCAGGGTTAGAAGGCGACGTGGTGGAAGGAGGAATCCACAGTTTTTTGTTGAAAGACATGTTCATCACACTGTTGGAGTTATGGTTTGGGGTGCTATAGCTTATGGTTCCAGGTCACCTTTAATCTTCATCAGAGGTAACATGAACGCGCAGCGTTATATCCACGAAGTTCTAGAACCCCATCTTTTACCGTATCTTGACACCCTGGCAGATCCAACTTTCCAACAAGATAATGCCCGACCACATGTTGCAAGAGTCACAATAGACTTCTTTCGACATAATGATGTCACATTGTTACCATGGCCACCAAGACCTCCCGACTTATCCCCAATTGAGCACGTGTGGGATATGATGGGTAGGAGATTGCTCAATTTGCAACGTCCTTCTCAGACTCTAGAAACACTTCGAGAGGAGTTGGTGGTTGCTTGGAATGAGATACATTGACCACCTGATCAGAAGCATGCCTAGGCGCGTTGGAGAATGCGTAGCACATCAGGGTGCATCAACACATTATTTAAGGTCAAAGGGCTTTAAAGCAATACAATCATTTTGAAATTTTTATCATTTACTTATTATGCTTCATTAAGTACTTATACAAAATTTTATTAAAATAAAACCATTTAAACTGGGTGTTCGGATTTATATGTCACTTAGTATATTAAAGTTACGCTAGATATTAAAATACAATTTTAACGCTGGATTGAGTTTGTAGTTTAATGAGCAATATGAATTAATTTTTGATCGATACGTCGATAGTGGACAAGTACATTGAAAGCAATAAGTATCTCATGTCACTTTGCTATGTGATTCCGTAAATCACAGAATAACTCACATCCCATCCAAGCTTAGTCGAAAGTATCGGACCTCATACCTCAAGAAAGAAAGATAGTATCCACGTCAGTCTTTGGGACATATTGCAAGACCCAAAGTATCACATATTATGGACTTCACCCAATGGTCAATTTTTGAGGAAATTCGGATAGAGATGGTTCATGTTGTGCTAAAACTAAATGGAACGTTCCATATATTTTTACACTATCCGACTCACGTTTTCATAAATTTCTTCTCATATCAAGTTTAATACTGCTTCGTTAAGCTGCTATCTGATTATTCATGATACAGGTAAAATGTAAGGTGTTTCATTACAGAAACATGTTTGTTATGCCAGGGAATTGTGTAATACCCTGCTATCTCCATATAATTTAGAAATACACACCTATAAGATGTCAATGTTGGTTTTCTATGAAACTACCTTCCGTTTCCGTTGGTACACCTGTATACATTGTTGTTTGAGCGCATTGAAACATTTGATCAGCCGAACGTGGGCTATTACTGTACAAGTTTTCATTAAAACTGACTTGTGGTCAAATTCCGTAATTATGTTTTGTGCCTTGTACTTTCTGAGGTGGTCTATCAAATCAAAGTATGTAATCTTCTGATGCATGAATGAAAGTTGCATGGTGAAACTGACATTTCGATTGTTTTAGACATATGATGTATGCAACAGTAGGAACCATAAACATAAACGGGAAAGGAGGGCAGAGAATCAAAGTTGAAACGTTCATCATGAACCGAAAATATCTAGAATCTGATTCTGGGTATGACATTGGGGTCGTGAAGCTATCAGCTAACGCAAAGCTAGGTGAGTGAACGGTATATCTTTACAAAGGGATATGTCATTTAAAAACAAATACTATGTATCTTTATGTCAGGTAGATTGATCCTGTACGTAGATCCTACATTCATATGATTGAGAGATCCTGACAAAACAACATCGAAGAACCTGATACTGTGCAGACGTAGAGACGCGTAGATTATTTTAAGGAAATGAAAGGTTGTAGGATAGGAAACAGCTTGATTTTTCTATGACAAAATAGTACATTTTGAGCAATAGTAACTTTTTTCAAGTATATGTTTATATAAACGGTAATTGTACATCATACTAGGGCATTTTGATAAACGCGTTTGAACGAATATCTCCTAAACTATCGATTCAACGTAAAAAAAAACTTAAACAGAATTTTGTAGGAAATTGAATTTTGCTACAATAAAACTTATTACATAGTCAACAGGTTACGAGGAATTTATAATGGTTAAACTAGCAAAAAAAAGATTACTATCCTTTTTATTAGAGAATAAAATTTTCTACAAAAAATGTAGGTTCTAATATTTTCTGCAAGTTAATGGTTATCGAGGTAGAGTAGAAGGTAGAAAGCTGTGTAAAAGTCCTCGTGTGATTATATGTACATTGCAGTATCGTTTTACAGAAGGAACCACAAGGTTAATTAAAGCTTTTTGTTTCAAAATAACTTCACTGAATGTATTATTGGTGTAGTTCTGCATCAGAAGAAAATGTAAGGTAATAAAAAGAGTCGTTGCGAGATTCACTTCGGGATTGAGTTTTCAAACCAAATAATGCTATATTATTTCCTACATTACTGTGACAACATTCTTCAAAAGTTTCCAGTCCAATTCAGCTCACTTCACCTCGTATGATACTGGCCTTCTGCTAAAGACTCCTCATTTCTGTATAACTTCAGAGTCATCCAAAGGATAGCCACAAATGAAACAGGTGCTCGTTTTTACAATCTATTCGCGAGAAATCAGAACAAAGGCATACAAATGAATACAAGGGATCACGAAAACAATGACATATTAGTCTATCTATTGCATCTATAACAGAGATATGTGTTCCTATTAATTGTGATAGATAATAGTATAAACTGTGCAAAAATTGTTTTTTATTGCAAGACTAATGCTTCCCTTTATGTTCATGAAAAGTATGAAGACGGTATTGAGTGGAACGTATATGGTGTGCCACAGAAAAGCCACACAAAAGTTCCTTAGCATTTGCCTCTTGTCATTCGAGTCACCAATTTTATGAAAAAAATGCGTGAAACCTTTTTTGTTTACAATTTTACACCCTACTAAAAAGATGGTAGTTTTTCTACGGTATTGTTGTTAGTTTAGCCCATTGATTCCCAAAGTGGTCTAAATCGACCCCTAGGGGTCTATGACAACCTGCGAGGGGTCTACGTCAGCGAAAAAAAATTTGGGGGTCCATGAAATGAATATGGGGGTCCACGATAGTGGATCTCAACACATACACTGATAGTACCTATTTACTTACATCATACTACCTTATAATATCAAAACATATACATTATTTATAAAAGTACCTACATATAAGTAAACAAAATATTATATATGTTTATGAAATTGTGTAAGTTGTAGGATGTTGGTATTCGCTTTGTGGTCGCAATACATTTTGAACTGGTAAAAACCTGAGAGTCGCAGTCTCAGAGCTTCGCTACCTTGCACTGACTTGTTCAATTCGTCACTCTATAAATACGAATGTGAGACAAATACGTTTATTCGTTTCCTGGATCTTGAGAAGGAAAGTGCTAAGAAAATATTTTAAAAAATATAAACAGATAGTATATCACACAAATTATAGTGAGTCAGTGTTATTTTGTTTGAGAGTGCTGGAGAAAAGTAAGTACATTATTTTTTATTAAATTTTAGTTTTGTACTCGTAGTTAGCAAAGATAGATAAATTACGCCAATCATGACTTTAGTTGTTAGTAGTTAAATATTCAATCATGCAAAATTACACGAGTACTCCTCAATAGTTTCTTTTTGAAAGTTTTAGCAATCGGTAATATAATTACAGTGCAATCTCCGTAATTCGAGCTAATTGTTGCAAGAAGATGTTCGAATTATGGAATGTTTTCGGAAAAATCAAAAAATATTTTTAATATACAGCTGCTGGATTTTCTGTCTTATTTAAATAATTTAATTTTGCCCCCAGATGACTGATGCCATGTCCGAATCTAAAAAGAAATGTAGACAGTACAGTGTTGATTATTTGAAATTTGGCTTAATTCCATCATTGCCGGACAAACAATCGCCTATGTGCCTTTTATGCAACCAAGTTTTTGGCAATGACGCTATGACACCATCTAAACTGCAAGATGATCTGAGAAGATGCCACCCTGATAAAACAGAGAAAGATTTGAAATACTTTCAAACACTCAAAGATAAATTTCAGAAGAGACCTACACTGGACAGAATGTTCGCTTCGACGTCACAAAGAAATGATGAAGGTTTGCGGGCGTCTTACAATATCTCGTTACTTATAGCAAAATTCGGAAAACCGCATACTATCGGAGATAAGTTAATTTTGCCAGCCGTTGAAGAGGTTTTAAAAACAGTTTTACACAAACCTGCATCTGATATCATCAAAAGAATTCCCTTAAGCAACAATACTGTTGAAAGACGTATTGATGAAATGAGTTTTGATATTGAAAGCTTCTTATGTAATTATTTGCAAACGACCCATTTCTCTATACAACTGGACGAGTCAACTTTACCTGATAATGCAGCATTATTATTGGCATATGTTCGTTTTATTAGGAATCAAGAAATCTACGAAGGACTGCTCTTCGCAAGAACTTTGATAACCGACACTACAGGTGAATCAATATTTCATGTTTTGAAGGATTACTTCATTGAAAGAGCAATTCCTTTATCAAATATAATATCAGTAGCTACAGATGGAGCACCTGCCATGGTTGGACGTTATCGTGGATTTATAAGCTATTTAAAACAAAATGTGTCAGGGGTGTTAGCAGTACATTGCGTCATCCATCGACAACATTTAGTTGCAAAAAATTTGAGTGTTAGATTGCATGAATCACTTCATTTAGTCATTGATGCAGTAAACCGAATCCGAAGCAACGCGTTGAATACGCGGTTATTTGCGCAGTTGTGTGAAGAAAATGACGAACACTTTCATCAATTACTCCTTCACACCTAAGTACGCTGGCTGTCGAAAGGCTTATGTTTGACAAGATTTTTTGCACTTTTTGAGACTATTTTAGAATTTCTGGATACTAAAGATAAAATTTTAAAAGAAAATTTAATGAAGAGGAAAACAGACATCGCCTATTTAACAGATTTGTTTACAAAATTCAATATGGTAATTTGCAATTACAAGGCGACAGTTTAAATTTGATTAAAACCAAGTCCATCTTATCAGCGTTTCTTGCCAGAGTTAAACTAATGAAGCAAAATATTGGACGGGGCGAATTTTCTCAGTTCCCCAATTTGTCACAGCCAGGAAGACGACGTTTCAACTTACGTTCAACATTTAAATGTCCTCTATTCAGATTTTGAATCTAGGTTTGAGGATATTTTGACTATGGTAATATCATCGTGGATAATTAATCCATATGGTGACATAGAAGAAACGAATGAATAATACAAGAGGAACTGACTGAACTAAGTTCAAACGAAGAACTTAAGGTTCAGTTTAAAAACGTATATCAGCAATTCTGGCTGCAAAACAACATACCCGTTACTTATCCCGTATTATGGAATATAGCGAGGAAATTTGTAATTTCCTTTCCATCGTCATACCTAGTGGAAAGGGCTGTTACTAATCTCCTAACGAAAAAAAGAAACAGACGGGACATCATTAGCCCAGGAGATTTAAGATTAACCCTTACAGAATTGACGCCAAATGTTGATAATTTATTATTAAAGCATCAGTTTCATCCTTCTCACTAACAGTATTGACTTATTGCTTATTGCTATTTTATTTATAGTTTATTTTATGTTTATTGGTGTCTGACCAATAAATGTCCGCATTGGGAATAAGTTTCCGCATTGATTTTTTTAAAGAACCCCCCTTTATAGAAAATATTTTTTTTTAAATTATTTAGGAAATTTAATGATAGGTACACACTAAAATTCGTTAATTTTTTGCCTATTTTTAGATAACTTAAATGTATAAGAAGCGGAATTTAACCAAACTAATAGTGAAATTAAAGTAGAACATACGTTTATGTTATAATTAATAAAGGAACTCGCTTATTGTACTATTTTAAGTAAAAAACTTTTTTTTATTATTTTCCACTTTTTTTATTTTATCCCTCTTATTTTTTTCCAATGCTGGCACTTATTCCCAATGCGGGCACTTATTGGTCAGACACCTGTTTATTTAATGTTACGTATATTTTACATAACAGATACAAAATTTTATTTTATTTAAATTCAATTAATAAATGTATAAATTGGCATGTGTTTTTACTATAAGTTTTTAATACTAAACTTCACTACAGTTAGAAATTTACAGGAAATCAATATCAGGTAAGTAGGGGGTCTACCCAACACGGAAAAACATGGCAAGGGGTCTACGACACAAAAAAGTTTGGAGAACTCTGGTTTAGCCAGTAGAAGTGAAAATATGGTTACATGTACCTTTAGCTTTAAATTTCTAGGAAACTGCTGGCGAAATCGCAAATTTACAGAAAAACAAGATTTGCAAGAATTCAATTCTCTACAAAATTGTTTCTATTAATTTTTAATATAGCATCTATAGTTTACGATCAAACGCGCTTATCAAAAGCGCTGCAAAAGCAGTAATCTAACGGTGCTGTAAAAAAAAATTTACTGTCACCCAAAATGTAGGACCTGGTTATTGTGAGACAGCATATTTAATGAAGTTGACGTCTGATTATGGATTAGTGATTGCTAGTACAATACATAAATTCATGAAAGAAATTATTTTTAGGCAGAAACGTTAAGCTTATAAAGCTCCATGTCAACAATAAAGAACCCTTAATAGGAAGTACAGCTTATTTAGCTGGGTTTGGCATTATTAATGGTGAGTGATTTGAGGTTTGAGGTGTGTGCTTGAGCTGCGAGATACTAGCGACAACATACTGTACAAGGGCGTACCCAGGGGAGCGGGGCAAGGGACGCTGCAAAAATGAAATGCATAGAGCACGTTTTACAGAAAATAAGTCAATCATGTACAGAGCTGTCCACAAGTTAAATCAATATTAGATGAGAAATATCTAGGATTAGTTTAAATTTATGTTAGATAAAAATTTAATTTTGCTAGAAGCACTAGACATGTTACGTGTGTTTCAAATTTGGACTTCGCCTTCGGAGCTCGGAAACAGCAAAGCGAATATCAGACGATGAGTATTTACTGTGGCGCCATCAGTGGATTTCTGCGTAAAGTTATGCATCAGTAATTACTGACGTCCGTGCTAAACGATGATCAAATATCACATCTCATGACGAGTATATTGACGGATCACAGTAAATACTGATCTTATGACATTCACCTAAACGACTCGGAGTACTTTATGAGGGCAAGTTGCGAACGTAAATAAAAAATGGAACTTGAAAAGTTTGTAAGTTCTAAGTAACTCCGAATTTATGTTTTTAACATTTCCTGGCTTTAGTCCGAAACAAAACTTTTCAAACATTCACAATGCCTACAAATTCCAAACAAATTACTCAATAACATTACCACTTTTTCTCCTCTACTCGGTGGCATAATAAGAATTTTAGTCTGACGTCTGAGCTCTCAGTTTTCTAAATTATACCGGTTTCGATGCCTTCATTATCACCCTTAACTAATATCAATGAGTTACACTATGTAGTTCCTCATTCGATGAGTTTAAACCAACTATATGAGGTTAAGCACCTTATATCTATATGTAACATGTTATCTTTGGTATTCTATGAAATAAATGACTCAATGATAATTCAAAGGCTTAATGAGGATTTTTGTATACTTATATAATAATATTTTATGTCAGTATGTAAATATGAAATAATTTTGAAAACGAAAAACTGATTTCTATATATGGGGTATTTTTATTAAATATGGTCTTTTACAGTTTATTGGGACTAGTTTTTGAACACAACGTCTATCAAAGTGGCCACCTTTATTGGCCAAAACAAAATGTGCCCGTTTTGCTGCGTTTTCCATTACTTTTTCGAGCATCTCTGGTGGTATAGCGACGATTGCGGTACGAATGTTTGCTTTCAGTTCTTCAGTGGTCTGGGGGTTGCTGGCGTACAATTGACTTTTCAAATAACCCCACAAGAAGAAGTCCGGTGGGGTCAAATCTGGAGACCTGGGTGGCCAGTCAATGTCACCTCTTTTTGACATCAGACGTCCAGGGAATTTTCGTTGCTGAAACTGGATTGTTTCATTTGCAGTGTGGCATGGCACACCATCTTGTTGAAACCAGTAACCATCAGGACCTTTTTCACACATTTGTGGGCAGACATAATGAGCCAACATCCACCGATATCGATTGCCATCGACTGTTTCGTTTTCGTTGGAGAAAAATGACCCAATGATGGTTTTGGCGCAAACAGTCACTTTCCTATCATGCAACGGCATTTCGTGGGTCTCATGTGTGCTTATTAACGCCGCCAAAGAACGTGAAATGGGCCTCGTCGGTCATCACAATTTGCTTCCAAAAATCAGGTTCAGCATCAACCATGCGAGCGATTGTTTAAATGCAAATCATCAGAATTAGTATATTATACCCCGGGATGGTCAGTTGGCAATATTTTTTGTGCTAACTGCACCTTATAAATGCAAATCATCAGAATTAGTATAATACATTATACCCCGGCTTTATCAAAATTTAGTCCTTTGAAGTAGCATATTAGAATGTACTCTAAAAAATGTGCAAGATGCCATTAAAAAAATGTTGTTCTTGTCATGTTGGTATGAGTCAGCCTCTAATTTTTGTCAATAGCATGTTTAATTATGTTTTATAGTAATGGAGATATTGCCCAATTACGCACTAACAATCATCCTGTATGTCTAATTTGTTGCAGCAGTTACGTCGCTGGATAGCTTGGTCATTTTCGAAGGTTCTATTCCAGGTTAATCGCTCGAAGGCTCCAACGTTTGCACTTTTCAGCAAAAAGGAACAATTTTCTGCAATAACTAATAAACAATTGCAACAAACTGGACATACCCATTAGTTCTGATTTTAAAGGTGTTTTCATCTCTTTTCCAATTCTTAAAAAGTTACCCAGAATTTTGTATTTCGAGATGAGAGGCCTTCGCAATCACTCCAAAGAATATATAATTCCTTCTGTACAATTTCTTTTACAGCAAGGTTCACATTTGGCTAGTTAGCCTGATCAAATAAGTTTTGTGACGTTTCTAGATACATATTGTCACAGGAGTTTCCCGATTTTTCAACGAAGATTCCACTCCAATATTTTTGAATTGCACACCTCTGGTAGTATTTGGAGCTATACGAAAGTGACTTGGTTATTAGAATCTGAAGAACGAGTTTTGTCGGATTTCACACTCTTTCAATCCTTTCAATAAGCTCTTGACTAGGTCTTAAAGTACCATTGTCATCAACAATCAATGTTTGATTTCTTTCTGAATCTTGTCTAGAATGAAACTTGCGTTTAAGTTCATGAAAAATGAAAGAAATACTAATTCAAGTTTGGGGTACTCATAGATTTTGTGGTTCAAGTTATAGAAGGATTTCACTGAAAAAATGAGCAGCACCCTGTCTGAATTTTGAGGAATATGTAAGCAATGCAAAATTGTAGCATAGCAAACATGTTGTGTCATATAATATGATCCCAAGTGATGCTTTCAAGTATTGAAAACGACTGAATTGTTACTCAAAAAGGCATCTCGCGCAATATTTGCTTGAAATTTTCAAGGAAGTCATAGTAGTTTTCCATGTCCATATTAATCGTCAAATTGTTCTGAAAGACTCTATTTAAATGCAATGCAAATGGAAAGAAAAATATCAAATATAGTTTTTGGAGTCGCCCTTCCGTTTTGAGCTGGGTACGTCCTTGATACTGCACGCTGTAGCTATAACTGCATTTGTTAACTGCATTTCCAGTATTGCTACAGAACTATTTTTAGTACATATTGAATTGTGGGTTGATGCCCATTACAGCAAGCTACTATACATCAAAATTATATGCAATTATTTTGCAATCGTTTGTAAGCCGCTGAACCTATGACAATATTATTGCATAATTACATCTATCTAATAATTATTTTCAGGGGCAGATAAATATGCGATATTTCATTTATGGCACGTGCGTTCCAATTCTATATCTTTCTACAGTATTTTCATATAATCGGAAATGTTAATGTCATTTTCAGTCATTGGAATATATTTTTAAAATATACAAGCATTAAATAATATTCGCGTGTACGAATCCCGTTAATTCAATTTTCGAGACATACCCGAATATCATAACAAATACTGATATACTGACGGATAGGACATGTATTAGAGGACGACTAATGAATGAACTGCAATCCAAAATCTATTATGCCGTAGTATTTTGAAAAGCTACTTGCCTACCGATGTAAAAAATTTGATTACACAATCTTAAGCAAAAATCAAAGAATTCATAATATTAGTAACCCGGTACTTTTAATTTGCTATTGAATAATTTGCTACTGGAATAATTATATTGATTCTACACCATTTTGCTCAAATAATGATCTACAGGGCTTATCGAAATGGACATAGTGAAATGGTAGTTAGTATGAATCAAGACCGTTAAACATCTGAAAATGAAAAAGCTCTAAATTCAGTCTTTACGTTATTTACCTAAACACGACAAGCCTTTAATATCGTGTCTCTTAGACAACATCGACAACAATAATTTTGCACGATAACAAAGTTATCTAGGAGCAAAGTTAAACTAAACGAACGGTTAAAAAATCCAAGCCTCGACCTGATTTTTTCAACATGTTTGTAGTTTTCAAAACCAACCCCTTTAAAGGTGGTCAATCAAATGATTGACTATTAACCAAAATAGCCAACTGTTGTTGGTATATCTTTTTATTCATTTAAATATCTTACTTTTATGTGACACAGAACTCAAAATTTCATTTCATCAACATTTTACAAAACGGTAGAATTGAGTTGAAGATACTTTGAGAACATACATATTCCAGGGCAGGATTCTATCTTGTTTATTAATTTTATTAAGCTCAACGCCGTAAGTTATACTCTGAGTTTATTATTACTTCGTAGAAAAGAAATATAAATACCTATTGCTAGTCACCCTATTAACTTATTGCAGTAATTTCTTAGTGATTCACTTCACTGTCAACTGATATTGTACAACAACTAGAATTGTGCTTAAAAGGGAACGGCATTTAGTATGTAATTTGACCATTCCGTACAACTTGAAAGTAAATTATAAAACCAAAAAATCGTTGTATGAAGGTCCCTACTTGACATTTAGTTGCGTGATGTACCAGGGGTGCAGTATTTAACTGAATCTGATGTCGGGTTGTGGTGAAAGCACGTAAATTATTACTATTTAAAGTATTAGTTTATCTAAAAGTTACTGAAAATGGGCTGCATAACATTTGTTTTCCCTTTTATTTGATGCAAGTATGACTCTTTTTATTGCGAAGTAATAATGATGTCAGAGTATAACTTGCAGAGGGCGTTGTGCTTAATAAAGTACAAGCCAAAATGAACCCGACCCAGGAACTATGTGTGACTGTTTTTAAAATAGTCAAACATTTCAATATTCAGTGCGAAAGTGTTGATTTTGATAAGTAATATAAAAGTAGAAAAAATCCCGTCCGGTCCTGGACATCTTAATCGTGCGTCTAATTCTACTTTACTCTTAGGCAACGTTGTTATCGTATGAAATTTCAAAATAAAAAGATCAGTAGTGCCCATCACATGTGATATTAAAGATTTGGCATGTTTGGATGAAAACTGAATTTAGAACATTTTCATTCTCAGATATGAAAAGACCTTGGTCGGTACTCCCTACCATTTCACTACTCGTGCGTTCTATTAAGTACAGGACACCCTGTAGGTAAAAATAATAATCTCATCCAGATATGTAATGTGTTAGATCTTACGAAGCTTAAAAACTTTTATCTTAGGCTAAAAACAAGATCCTACTATCTTACGTTTTGCTTTACGAGATCTGCAAAGGATAATGCCGGAATACGAAAATAGACATGTAGGCCAACTTTGACCTTTTTCACTCCCCATGCCTACTGGCTACTACTTATATTGTAATCTGTCCGTCCGCTAATCCTTGGCCCATCATGAACTTGAAAAACACTTCTGCTCGGATTTCGACCAACTCTTTGCACAAGGTTACTGCTATGCTAAGGACGAAAAGCTTTATACCTTTTGAAAATCGGTTCACTGACGGCGAAGAAAAATACCAAAAACTAATAAATTAAAATAGCTCACACTTCATTTTTGGAAGTTTCAGAGGATCCTGATGGATTTTGAAAAGTTATTTTGGTGGCACAAAATAATAAAAAATGGGGGGAGGGCTGTAGGGGCGGGGTGGTAGAGAGTGTATCGCAATGTTTTGATCTTAGTTCATTAATATTCTTCTAACCATAGCAATTCCAAGCAACTATTAGACATATTTCACACATCATAAATTTCCCCGTACATTGGCTCTTGAAACTAGGAAACACAATTTCAGCAGACGGAATGTGCACCTGTCGGTCGCCCTATCATGTGGCGTGGACTTTCAAATATCGTATCTTTGGTAGTGGATGCGCAAGATTTTAGGTACCAGACGTCGCGAAATGCACATACGAGGTGGGCGCGACATCTGTATATTTGTATTCGAGCACGAGTTTAATTCAATGAGGTTACTTGATTTCATGAGGTAAGATTATATAAAATAGTTTATAGAGTATCTAAGTAGGTATCCAGAACTATTAAAATCAGTTACCAGACATTGTTGATAATTAGTTTTACACGAGAACTCCAAAGAAATTAAGGTATCAGGTGACAACATAGTCAATGCTGCAATACGAGGAATTTTTTTTTCATGTTAAGGCCAAATAGTGCCCTGACGGTTCTGACAAAGCCTACTTCCTTTTGATGCCATTGCTCTATTTGATTAATTGTAGGTACTAGAAGTTGTTTTGAAGGAGGGTGTAGTATACTGACGATCTACTTGACTTTTTTTTACCTGGGTACCAACACTTAGTGCCGTCTCGCACAGGAACGCCATGGCGGCGTCGCCAGCATCTGTAGCCAAATTCACCGATTGAAATATTATGGCTGCTGACTGTTGTAGCGACGGACGCCAAAATCAATGAATACAAGCGCATGTGACGTTGGCGTTTGTTGTTGGAAGGCATTGGAATGCGCTCGTCTACACGTCGTCGACACTTAAATTTAGTTTAGATTTGGACCGTGTCGGGTTGGGTTCGGTGCTAATGTCGAGCCACGAGTCTCCTCTCATCGAACGCTAGAAGCGCAACAAATCCTGTCCAGACCAAATCAAACCTCCCTTTGATATACCGATCAATGAGCGAACGCAATCGAACGACAACGCCGACCTTGGAAACCGTTGGCTCATGTTGGCTCGCGCCGTACACACCGATTCGAACACCTCCAAACCTGTAACCATATTTGCCTTGGCTTGCGTTGGAATCTCGGTCCGTACGCGGCTTTACGCTAACAATGCAACCAGCACCAAAACTCACATATATTCTATACTATCTTTCTTGAATGTGACTTTTAATGATCATTCCTTAATATTGTTGTAGATCGTTATCAAGAACCAGTTAGATTACGGAAGGCAGTTCTACACATAGACTATCCAAGCAAATGTTTCGTCAACACTCCTGCAGACTATCCGGAAATATGTTGCACGTCCACTCTCTCTGAGGGTAAAGCATGTAAAGTAATTTTCTTTTTCAAGCTTGCCACCTTAATCTGAATAGACAACATTTTATATTGTGTAGTGGTTTTACAAAATTGTTCAATTGCTGCTTTTGTTGCGCAAAAAACGAAGAGCTCATAGTATTCACCTTGATATGCCCACAGGGTGAGATAATAATTGCCCCACCTGTTTGACGATAATTAGGAAATGATGTTTATCAGTTCAAATAAGCACATTTTTCCTCGCTTAGTTCTTTTTTTATTTTTTAGAATTTAATTGATTTTAATAAGTGTAAAAAATAACCTATTAACAGATGAAATAATGAAATTTAAGGCTAGATCATCAAAATATCTGCGTTTGTATGCAACCGCATTGATGTATTTATGTACCGAAGACGGGTGTGTTTCTCAAGAAGCAAGAATTATGTTTGGCTTAATTGTTTAATTTCAGGGTGATAGCGGAGGTCCATTGTTCATAATGCGAAATGGAAGACATATACAAGTGGGCATTA
Source organism: Acanthoscelides obtectus (assembly GCA_963669975.1). NCBI lineage: Eukaryota > Metazoa > Arthropoda > Insecta > Coleoptera > Chrysomelidae > Acanthoscelides > Acanthoscelides obtectus. Next base: position 77,653,476 of record CAVLJG010000005.1, read on the forward strand.
CAAGTCACTTGGCTATTCTACCAGTGTGTATAGTAAATTTCAACAACTCTGTCTACACAAGAGTGTCTGCGTATATTGGCTGGTTGCTGAGAGCTACTGGCATTGATTTCACCAAGTACAACCAAAACTAATGTTATTAAAAGGATATTTTGTGCGTTCAGTATAATGTGTTCGAAACTGTACTGAAATAAAGTTGAGACCGAGCCAACCTGCTTGACGGTATTTGTATTTCAATTTTGGTAAGCCAACTTGTTCCCCCTTCATGAGCGGAATTATAAAAAGTTTGCCTGGGGAGGAGGCAGCGACACACTTGTTGCAATTTTTCCAAGTATGAATGATTAAACTTATTTTATCCATTGTTATTCTTCCTCTACCTGCCACGCATTAGCGAAGCAATTTGATGCAATTTATTCTTCTGCACTGAAATATTTGTTTTCATTAACAATCGTTGCATAGTTTTTCCCTTCAAGGTAAGTATACATTGATTTTCTGTACAACACACTGTGCGCTTTCCAGGTGTACAGTTCGTTTGCTTTTTCTACTTTACACATTTCACAAATATTTGGGGTCTCCGGTTTAAGACAATTTTGATCTCCAGCTCATCTTAAACAATTTTGTACTCTTCATGTGTATCAGAATGCGGAAAAAGTAACAGATATCGCTGTTACTTTAATTTGAACTCGAGAGAACCAATTTGACTATGCGTGCCAAGCGGTGCACAGCACATTAATGGTGTCCCTGATGACTTTTTTCTTATTCATTATTCACACCAGACATCGTGTGATTGACTTACTAACAATCAATGGTACCTAAGTATCCACCCGCTAACTTTTCCCAGGGTGTCTTACAAGTGTTCGCTTGTTTCCACACCTAAGCTATGCAGTCGGTTATGATAATGGATCCTCGAGCACTAAGAATTCCGGACGTAAACTAAATCCACTCTCGGAATGTCCGGGTGGAGGGCGGGCTCGAGGGAACAACATAGGAGATAAAATTTATTTTACAAACATCGGCGAGATTAACAGCAGCATTGATGCTGTTCATCACTTCCTGCAACCTAATCGTCCCGCCATGCTTTTCTTTGCGGAGACAAAAATCTCAGAGTCTGCACCGATTAACCATCTTACCTTTCTACGAGGTGCAATCCAAGCTTAGAAAGAACGGGGGAGTTGTGGCTTTTGTCCGCAGCAGTCTTTCCTACTCCAGAAATGTTTCTTTTGAATCAAACCGGAAGAACATTATGTGGCTTCGCCTCAACTCCAAAACATCACCCAAATGTATTTGCTGCCTTTATCGCTCTCCCTCGAACCATAACTGGGATGACCTATTAGAATACCTTACCTCGCTCCAGAGGTAGTTCTTCTCGGTGATTTCAATGCCGATAATGAGCTTTGGTTGGGCTCAAACAAGACTGATGCAGCAGGTCGTGCAGTCGAAGCGTTCGCTCTTTCTCAAGGGCTGACCCAGCTGGTGACGAGCCCTACTTTTTTCCTCCGCGTCTCATCACTCGCCAGTAGCTTGCTGGATCTCTTTCTGACCATGCATCCTGTCCCTTACAGCACTCCTGTCCTGTCCCCCTTGGGTAACTCAGACCACGGTGTTGTGGAGGTTAGGTTTCGGTCAGAACCCGCTGTGACAGCAGAAACTCGTACAGGCCGCAACACTTGGCATTACGGACATGCTGACTGGGAGGGGCTCAGAGACTTCTCTACCTTTCCTTGGAGAGATGTCTGTTTCACTGACGCGGATGCGTCGGCTGTCTGTTCTTCGATAACTGAAATTATCCACGTCGGAATGGATGAATACATCCCTCACATAGTGAAAGTGCCTTTACCAGGTTCCAGCGGCTGTTTTAACAAATCGTGTGACGCTGCTCGCCAGCAGAAGATCAAGGCACACAAAACCTTCTCACAAAACCCCTCTGTAGAGAACAGACAAGCCGACGTCGAGTCTAGAAACAAATATAACGAATCGGTTTGCAATGCCAAAAACCAGCACGATATAAAAGCTAAGCCCAATGGCAGTCGGTCTTTCTGGACGCTGGTCAAGCAGATTAAAAAGAACGTCTCACATAGTACCCTCCCACCACTAACGTGTCAAGATGGAATAATTGTATTCGACTCAAAGTCCAAGGCGGAAGTGCTGGCCAAAGTCATTGCTGAAAACTCCACCATGGACGTCCTCCCCAACGCCCAAGTGCCGTTAATTCAAAGGGTTCCCTACACTATGCGGGAGGTAACATTCAGGCATAAGACCGTAAGATGAGTGCTCTTGTCGCTCGACATCAACAAAGCTTCTGGTCCGGACTTGATTCCTGCCGCTGTACTGAAGAGGTGTGCAGCGGAGCTTGTTCCAGTTCTTTCGCATCTCTTCCAGATCTCTTATGAATCCGGCACCTTCCCAGAAAACTGGAAAAAAGGGATCTAAGACCGACCCTTACAAGTACAAGTCTATAGCTCTGCTTCCTGTTATAAGTAAGGTGATGGAGAGGTGCATAAGTCGCGAACTTCACAGCTTGATTAGCGACAGGCAATATGGTTTCCGGTACCAACGATCCACAGGGGATCTCCTGGCTTACGTCGCGCAATTGTGGAGTAAACTCATCCAGTCTTATGGTGAGGCCCTTGTCGTTGCTCTTGACATCACGAAAGCGTTCGATCAGCTGTGGCACGCTGCCCTCTTAAGCAAACTTCCCTCCTATGGCCTTCCAGAAAAGCTTTGCAGATGTGTGGTTGACTTTATCTCTGGACGCAAGGTATCCGTCGTAATTGAGGGGTTCTCCTCTTAATCCCACAACGTCAACGCGGGTGTTCCCCAAGGATCAGTCTTGGCTCAGACACTTTCTCTTACATATTAACGACCTCCTTTCCTGCTCGATCAACCCAATCCTCAGGTTCGCTGATGACAGCACTCTACATGCAGGAATTCAGAGTAACAAACCGATCTCTGCCGCTGAGCTGGAAAAAAGAAGGCTACATCCTGTCTTACAAGAGGCCTGGAGGCTATCACTGCTTAGAGACCCAACAATCTCGTACTGTTGAATGCTTCCAAAAACACAGTACAGTACTTTGACGAACAAATTGCGTCCTAGCGCTCATCCGGTTTCGAAGGACGGCCGAGCTCTGTCAAAGAGCCATTCATTTCGGCTGGTCGGAGTCCAGATTACCGAGGACCTGATCTGGCACGAACACATCTTGTCAATAGCTGCTGCTGCTGAGAAAAAGCTAGGCTATTTGTTTAGGGCTGAGAAGTACTTTTTTCCGCATGACCTTTTCACTCTATGGAAGGCCCAGATAAGGCCTAGCCTCGAGTATCGATGACTCTTCTCTAACAGACAGCCTCGGAACTCTTTCGCGGGCCGTCGGCGATCTAGCTCTTTTCTACCGCTACACCAACGGGCTTTGCTCCTCAGAGCTCTCTTCCATGATGTTGCCGCGTGATGTGCCTGCCAGACAGACAACAATAACTTTGGCGTACCATCCTAACCGTGTCGAGCTTCGTACATCCTGAACTGGGCGATATGACCGCTCCTTTGTCCCGAGAGTGTCGAGACTGTCAAACAATCTACACGAGGAAGCCTTTCCCAGTTTTACTAACCTTAGGCAGTTCAAAAATCGTATTAACAAAGTTTCTTGGGGATCATCATAGTAGCCGCGGTGTTCCGTCATTTAGAAATAAGATGCTTGAGCTGTTTTTGTACAATAACTTTATTCATATCAATATATGGACAAATGTTTGGTTTACAATTTGCATAAATAAAATTTAAATATATTTAACAAACATTTTAATTGCTGCATACTAAAAACTCAAAAAGATGTGGTATAACATAAACATTTTCATAGTGGTACGACAACATTTAACAATTGTTTCATTTAGGTTTGAGGCATATCGGGAGAACTATAATAAGGTTTTAGTGTACACAAATAGAATACATCTACATCATAATTTGAATATCCCTGTTCATTGCGGTTTATAAAACATAGAAAATCGTCAGGCCAAAATCTATTATAAATACATATTGCCAGCGCTTAAGATACCACAACACTGCAGCGATCAATGTCAGTGTGAAATTCACACATTCAAAGAAATAGTGTTTTCCACCGGCATGCACTTTTGCACTATTTACGCACGTCTTATTGGGCTGTGCTGCCAGGTTCTTCAGTGCATTTTTCTTTGTTATCGTGTGCTCCTCTGGGAACATCATTGCTAGTTTACATTATCTTCCTAAATACTACGTCGTTTGTACAAGTTCCTCAAAATTTGTGAACTTCGCTATGGTGGTATAAGCAAGAAATATGATAAATAATAGGTCATATACATAACTCAAATAGGTTGTGGAATAATTGATGAATATCCGTCCTGCATTGATTGTGTTTCCGCACTATTGCGCTTCCACTTCATATTGCCCTACACCGTTACCGGAATTGCAATTCCATTTGCGATGACTTAGTGCATGTCAGTGGAGAACGATATTAGTATCAAATGGAAACTGACAAATCAAAGAGCCCATTTGGATGAGTATGATGACTTGGCCCCCAAATAGCAACATATACAGGATGTCTGCAAAAGGTTGGGAAACATCGAAACTGGAGATACTACAAACCAAAATATGGTGTCAAAGTTACAATTTTATTTATTATTTTTCCTTATTGCTTGATAAGTATATCAGATGCTGGCACAAAACTCGGTATAGGGAGGTTTTCTAGTATGAGAAATAAAAATCCGTTATTTTTTATGGCCAAACTTCTAGAGGGCGTCATAAGTTCCAATGCATTATTTGTACCATGATGATAAAATACTTTTTTAACACAATAATCAAGTTGCTTTGCATAACATCTGAGTAGCGTTGTTATGGTTTCTAATGTTTGTCATAATATTGCTTTAAACTTCATGAATAAGTTTAAGTTGACAATTAGTTCTTAAACATCATGGAGTATACGTTTGATGAATATTCTGATATTTATTTAATGTACGGATTTGCAAAATGTTGCTTTAAAAACAAATATCTCAAAAAATATTAGTTTTAGACACTTCTAACATGTAAACCTTTTTTGTTGTGGAAGTACGAGATAATAAGATTTTTCGGTCAGTTGTTTTATACAGAGTAGCACAAAAAAGTTATGATAAGTTTTTTACCGAAATAGTGCTGCAAGTGGCGCCCCCTATATGTTTGCTATAAAAAATATCGGATTTTTGTTTCTCATACTTGAAAACCTCCCTATACCGAGCTTAATGCCAAAATCTGAAATACTTCTCAAGCAATAAGGAAAAATAGAAAATAAAATTGAAACTTTGACACCCTGTATCTCGCAAGCTACCAACTTTTGGACTGAGGTATGTTTAGGTCAATCCACATATTTTGGTCTGTAGTATGTCCAGTTTCGAGATTTCTCAATCTTTCGCAGACACCCTGTATAGAAGTCTATGATTTAATATCGTTTACGATTAACAAATACTTCGCGGCTGAGCTCCGCTGTAATTATCATCTATTCAAACCAGGTTGAATACGTCACGTGTTATATCTCGAAAACTAATTACGATGAAGGACTGATTGCAATGTGAGGTTCTAGAAAACTTTATAGAGTATATTATAGAATCTTTTTAGATGTTTAAAATCATACTACAAAAAAAAGAAAGTAATTTCGAAATTAATCTCGTAGTCTTGATTCCTCGACGTTTTTTGTTATTACCTCGAAATTCCCTTCAAACGTTTTGATCGCCATATCCCTTAATTTTTATCGAATTTGTCTTAGGCCTAACACAGGTCTTATGCGCCCTCCTGTTTACTATTACTGTTGGAAAACATATTTAAGCATAGTAGTAATTTGCCGGATCATTTCCGGGACATGATAAGAAGCCCGAATTGCAAAACATGTCACCCCATATATATGAATTTTTTTAGATTTTTCAATTTTTGTAATTTTTCAACAATAACCCGAAATATATTTTTCGTTTTCAGTATTTCTTAGAACAGGGTCGTAACTAGTATTAAAAATTACAGTAAGCCAAAAAATTACTGAAAAACACTCATATTATCATATTTTTTACAAATAGACGGTCAAACCAATGTAGATCAGACCATGATTTCATAATAATGGTTCCCCTTTTACCTCAAAGGTGATAAAAGGAGCTAGAAAGTAAATAAATACCTGACTACCATCTCGCGAGCTCGGCTTGAACTGAGAATGACTTCTGAGAAATTAGTATCTTTATTAGAAATAGTTATTAAAATGATCATTTAAGAGCATTTTAGAAATCTGACAAGTCGTTCTAATAATTTATAGTTTAATGTACGAGTAATTCTTAACAAAATTGTTCTGAGGAAAACTGAAAAGGAAATCATTCTGTTTCTTAGAATAACTGTTAATTTCTTTGTATAGTTACTATTTTCGGACTTTTCACCCGACTGTAATTTTTTGGCGCGTGGGTATGTACACCTATGTATCTTTGTAACAAAAGATTTATAAAAACGAAATGGCGGATTTTAATAAGACAATCAACCTTAAAATTCCTATTTCACAAGCTGAAGCTTAAACAGCTTAGTTGCTTTTGATATGAGAGATATTCTTGAATTGTTCTCAGCAGTACGACAAAAATGTTGACTACATTCAAATTTACTAAAAAAATTGCGGATGTTGAAGATAGGTTTACCCTTGAAACTCCTATTTCACAGGCTACTGCTTAAACGGCATGATGGATTTTGACATGTGAGTGTCGTTAGTTTTGCCTTAGCACTACAAGTGATGGTGGGATTTATAATAATAGAATGGCGAATTTTAATAAAAAAAGTTTTAAATTTCTGCTTCATGCGCTACAGCTTAAACGTCTTGATTGATCATGGAAGAGAGAGAGAGTGACCCGATGTATACCAAAATTTTATAAGATCAAAATGGTGGATATTAAGCTTAAGCCTTGAAATTTATGTCTCATGGGTTAAACTTGAAATGACTTGATGGATTTTAACATTTGATTAGTCTTGATAGCACAATAAAAAATACACTCCTTTGGGTTACTGTAGTCGGGTTACAATCGCTTAATTTACGTGCAAACCAAGAAAATCTATCATACGAAGCTTTTTATTACTTAGGGCAAAATGTCTTTGTTGGTATATTACAGAAATTGAAAAACTTCGAAAACTGTTGATTTTATTAATTAATGTCAATATTTAAGCTGTTGGATCCATTTTAAGAAGAAAGCTTTATACGAGAGATATATAATGTCTCTTAATACCAGTTCAGATATTTCAATCAGAAGCATTTTTGATGTACCACATTATTTACTTTATTTTCTTCCACCCGAGGCGTTTGTTTGGAATTTCACTTGTCTACTTTAGCAGACATTGATTTTTCTTCAAATAATAATCACTCTAGAAATCCCCAGTCATTTATAAACATATTCGATTGCTTACTTTTTTCGATTCAATGCACGGCTTTCGCTTAAAAAAATGAAAACCGTTTCTCTGCATGATCATAACAGTATCGCTTACTTTTTTAGGCGAAAACTGCTCGTCGGAATAAAAAGATTCAAGAGATCAGATCTTCTCATAAATGAATACAGACTCTACTACTACTTGAAGGATGAAGTCTTTCACGGCTAATTCTAATTTCATTTAGGTTTTTCGGGCTGTTGAGCCGTGGTCTTGTTGGATATTCTCTGGAAAAACTTGCTTTAGGTAATCCAGTGATAGGTCTAGTGGCGCATTTGTGAAAAGAGTCACTACATCAAAACTTCTACCCACATTGTACGGTCTAGCAAAAATTCACAAGCCATCTGTCCCCGTTAAACCTATAGTCAGTGCGATCGGGTCACCTACTTATGAACTAGCGAAACATCTAACGAACATGCTTCAGCCTCAAATCGGTCATAGCCAGTAGTAGGTCAAGGATTCCACCGATTTCATAAGAAAGATACAGAACATCCGGCTCACGCCAGACGACATTTTGGTCAGTTTTGATGTAGTGTCACTTCTCACAAATGTCCCACTAGACCTATCACTGGATTAGCTAAAGCAAGTTTTTCCAGAGGATATCCTGACCTTGTTCCGACACACCATAACAAGTATATATTTCCGGTGGAACAATCAATTTTATGAACAAACTGACGCGTCGCAATGGGAAGTCCGCTAAGACCTATAATTGCCAATTTATACATAGTAAAGTTCGAGGAAGAGGCACTGAACACCGCTCCCAATCGTCCCAGTTGTTGGCTACGGTATGTGGATGATACCTTCGTGGTATGGAGCCACGAAAGAACATAACTAGCAGTCATCCTAAATCACCTAAACAGCAGTCACCCCAAAATCAAATTCACAATGGAGATAGAAGAGGACAGTCAACTGGCGTTCCTGGTGGTAAGACGAGAGAACTTAGAGATGGGTCACAGAGTTTACCGCAAAGCAACACACACTGACAAATATCTACACAACCATCATCCTGGACAAAAAAGAGGTGTCACTAAAAATCTGATAGACAGGGCACACCAAATCTGTGAACCTCAATACCTGCAGGGGGAAGTGGATCATGTTACCATAGTCTTACAAGCAAAAGGCTATAGCAGGGAACAAATAAAGCAGGTTTCACGACAAAAAAGCAGACCGCCGGCAGGAGACAAGGAACCACCTACGGGAGTCTCCTTTCTACCATACATTAAAGGCATTACAGATAGAATAGGTAGGTTGCTGAGAAACGCAACGTCAAGACCATCTACAAGCCGACAAATAAAATCCAGCAACTCCTAACATCAGTAAAGGACCCTAGGGACCCCTTGAGCGGTGACGGCGTATACAGAATACCGTGTTCCTGTGGTAAAGTACCGAACACGCATCAAGGAATATGAAAGAAACTGTCGACTGGAACAAACTGATAAATCAGAGGTAGCCAAACACGCACTCCAAGACGGCCACAATGTTCTGTTCTACCAAACTGAAGGCCTGGCTTTAAACAAAACGTGGTTCCCAATTCTAAAAAACACAGCACAAAAACCACGTCATTCAAGAGACCCAGACTCCCCTATCAGACAGCTCAGTCCTCAGTCTGCCGATCGCCTATAAAACCGTACGCCCATCCAGTTGACCGATCAGTTTCAGTCGACCCGCCAAGCCGAGCACTTCGCTCTCGCCGACAGTGCCACTGAAGGTGGCTACCGCAGATGTAGCCGAAAAATCCAACCCCAATACGGCTTAACAGCCCGAAAAACCTGAATGGTATGTACTACTACTACAATTTTTTTATCTATAAGAAAGGTCGGTGGCGTGCCGTTAAGATCTTCAGGGGACATAGGTTCATGTAAGGTTTACTTCTTAAGATGGACCCAAAGATTACCCCCTTACATGTTGATATTCAATTAGGAAACTTTTCAATAAATAAAAACTTGGTTGGAAAGAATAAACGCGTCAATATGCGATTTTGATTCATTATGACTTCTAGTAACACAACAAATCATATCATATTAAAAATGTTTAGTTGCTGTCAACTTGCATTTAAGACCATTAACGTAACAGTGGCATTACGCGCTGCATCGTTGCCATTATTTGAATGAGCAGTGTATTATTTTCGGTTCTATACTGATCCTGTGGCTCACTATGCTTGGGTCTACACGAGCCTTGCTTAACATTATTTTTATGGAAAATGTCTCATGAATAAATACTTTTTCATTCAGTCCTAACTATTGGTAGTAAGAAGGAAATAACATAATACTTGATGATGTAGCAAGGTCAAAGCTTCCATAAGTTTCAGTTGATCATGGCAAGTTTATAAACTTGTGATGAAAATATAAAGTTTAGATTTGCTTGGTAGAAGCATCAAGCTCTATATGCTCGGCTCGGCTCTGAAAATAATTCATATTGATTCCATCTACGAAGTTTGTACATTTAAATATTTTAAAGCGTATTTATTTTAAACTTGCATGAATATTTTGCTTTTTCAGCACCTGATTGTATTTCACACTGCGCCCACAATAAAAACAAAAACGGACATCAATGATCTATTATACTGTGACAGCATTTTTTGTTTTTAATGTGAGCGTACTAGAGCAACACTATTATTTGTATTAATATTTTGTGCCTTGTTATGTGTTATTATTGATTTGAAGTGGAAAGTGGACCATGCGCTTATTTAAATATACTTGAGTTAATTATTACAAAATGGTAAGTTTTGGACCAAAATGCAAAAATGACGAAGTCTGGGTACTTAAAAGCATTGAAGCACCAGAATAAAAAAATGTTGGTGATAGTTCAAGATTCAAATGTTCTACGATACTCAAATATAAAAATCTCATAGATGTTATCTAGTTGAAATTTGAGTTGTTTCCAGGGACGGAATATTCCTATAATATCTAATAAAAAACTATTTTTGGACATATGGCCAAAACCTCTACTGCTTAGTTTATTTTGTACTTTTTATGCTTTCTATTTTTATTCAATTTAAAAGTTTTTGGTCCCTCTAAATGCATATGAGTTATAAAAAGTCTCAAATTTTCTTTGACTAAATCGGGATTCTAAACTATCGATAGACAGTCTAAACGTGCAATAATCAACCAAAACCATGGATCTGCTTTACACTCATACGAGTATTTAGAACAGAAAGGGTCCGATTCAATAATCAGTCTATCAGACTAAATGTAAAACCTTAAAAAAATGTGTTATTATTGGCCCATATTCAAATCATACCATTGACTAACCACACTGATAATAGAACTGACAACAGTGATAATAATGATGTTTTGTGTCGTATTCACACTTAGATATGCATTATAGTAAAAATCTTCGAATCTTGTTATTGCAAGTCATCGGATAAAAGTGACTATTTCAGAATTCTCTATTGAAGGCAAATTACGAAAAAAGATATACAAACTTTTATCAATTAGTATTCAGTATTCATGAATTATAGTACTAAACGGCTAATTAGAAATACGCAATGCTTGTAAAGAATTGGTAGTCAAAAGCGCGCAAGTTCTAATATCGCATCTCTCAAAACTGACAACTTTTTAGGAGAGCAAAAATAACGGTGGGTCTTTGGATCCCTTATCGAATCACATTCTTGTTTTATAATTCCCCATGCTTGTTTGGCCCCTAAGTCCTTGAAATACTGTTTACTGATGACTCTTTTCAAGTACACGCATACCTTATTAATTATTTTTTTAGTTACGCAGTGTTAGTACCTTAGCGACGATATGGTGTTACAACAACGATAAGAAATCCTTCTATCCAATGAGTCGCAACAATATAATATAAATTATCATGAAACACTGATCCCTCAACTAGTACACGATGTATTTGTCACTACCACGCCTGCTAATATCACACTCGGCCCTTACACGTTCCTCCGCAGGTGTCGACTCCACCGTCGAGGTGGTAAACTCAGTGCTGGGCGACTTGAGGTTCTCGAAGTCAGGAGAGTCCTTCTCCATAGCTGATTCCAGGTTCCTGGGATCGCAAGGCATCGTCATAAGTGACCGTTTACGCAGCTTGGCTTGATTCTCTACTATGCTCACCAAGACCTCTGTGGAACTGCCTATCGCCATTGCTGGGACGCTCGCTGGGCTAATCTCTTTTTCTGTCAGACTAGGACATACTTCATTGAAAAACCTGCGAAAAGAATTCATTAAGAGCCGAAATAAAAGTTGATTCGTCAGTATTTGTGGATCAATTCAATTAGAATACCAACAATACTCATGGCACGATTTCGGCATCTTACCGGCTACAAGCCAATAGTATCCAATTGGATACAACAAGAATGTCTGCTCGACGAGTTCTTACCTGACTCTTTTGGATTACTTATCACGATTAGTTAAAAAGCAGCATGTGTTAAGAGCCCTAATCCCTGTGCATGTATTAAGAGCTCATCATACTTAGCTATCTTTGACAATAACGTTTTGGGGTAAGATTTCTGCAGTAACAAGGTTCTCTGAGCTCAAATTGTATTTTACTAAATTCGTATTGCTTGCTGAAGCTTCACTTGAGATTTGGGAAAAAGCAAATACGTTCGAGATAACATCCCATATCGCCTGACGTGACTTACATAAATCTACGTTATCGAAATGTTCGCCACTTTCTGAGTCATGCTGGGACAAAAAGTACAGAAGTCTCGCCATCGTCCATCACCTCATCTATAAATAGTCTTCAGGACCGAGGACAAGGTCGAGGTTTTCTCTCATGCTATGGAACGACAGTTCTCTCCCAACTATGATCTTGATAATGATCCCGACGAGGAGCAACAAATTCTAAGATCCGTCAGCAGATATTTTAGGCCCAACGGCGTTAGTGATCCCCGCGCCGCCATTAGTGATTCTTCCCGAAATCCCACATTGCACACCAGCAGAGCTTCAAGGTCATATTAAAAACCTCAAGGTGCGTAAAGCGCCTGGGGAGGATCAATTCACTAATTAACGGCGCTGAAGCTGCTTTTACGGACGTCCTTCACTTATCATCTCGTGAATATTATCAATGCTCTGCTAAGAACCCAGTACTTTCCATCGGCATGGAAGACTGCGGAAGTTATAATTATTCCAAATAAGGCGGGTCCGATATTTCCCCAGGACTATCGTACCATCAGCCTCCTGTCTGCTCCGTTTAAGCTCGCTGGAAAGGTGACTTTACGTCACCTTGCGAATTTCTCGTCAGATCACCATGTGATTCCGGACGTGCAATTTGGATTTCGGTCTGAGCATAGTACGGAGTTACAGGCCGTTAGGCTTGTGGAGCAAGTAACCAGGGGTTTCACCCTTCACGAAAGTACTGGCATCTTGCTTCTGGATGTCTTGAAGGCATTTGACAAGGTGTGGCACAAAGGCTTTTTCTATAAGCTAATTCAAAAGGGGTTTCCATTTTGGCTCCTCAAACTTTTGACATCCTTCTTTGAAGGTAAGAAATTTCGGATCAAAATTAATAATTTTTTGTCGAAATCCTTTACGCACTTTTCACACATGATATCCCTTGCCCTAGCGACTGTGAGGTCTATCTATATGCTGATGACACTGCACTGGTGGCCCAGTCGCATACCGGGAATCTGGTTCACGACAGGTTACAAGGTGCAGTGGAAGAGGTATTGGAATGGGCAGATCGTATGCTAATCAAAATTAATTACACGAAAACGCAGGGTATCTATTGTACTAAACGTAGCGGCACCCCGCTTGAGGTTTCAGGGAATGGAGCTCGCATACCATGTGGAAATTCTGCCAAAAATCAGCGTACCTTGATGTAAACTGCTCCGACTTGCATGCTACCAGGTTCTCTTGATAGCTCGTAGTCTCTCTGGGTTCCGACCGTCGCTCACGGTCGAAAGTGGGTAGGTATTTAGGTTGCAGGGGAAGCACATCCACGCTGCCCACAGTGGCTGGACGGGGTCGGAGGGGGGTGATGATTTGAGCTATGGGGGGAATTTCAGACGGACTTGGTATATCTGGAACATACGAAAATGTTTAGGTCAGTAATATTTCGCGTGGATTATGAAAGTGGATTCTGTTTCTAGGCGGTATAGTATCTCTAGTCATAATTTATTTAAAGCGGCAAAACATTTGAATCGATCCGTTGCGACCGCGAGTGCAATAATCACGAGATACAATCAAAACGGGTATTTTGATGGCTTACTACGTTTAGTCGCACAATGTACCAGCTGCCTGTTCTCAAAAATCGTGTTCGAAGAATAGTGCTTAAGGGTCAAAAGGAAATGTAGGACATCTGGAACCACGTTCCCAAACAGCTCCAACCTCACGGGAGGGTGCGAGGCGAAATCAGACAACACAGATACCCGCAACTGTTTCGCTGCACCGCTGATTCTTGGCTCTGCTGACGTAGGAAATTATTACTAAGATGACCTTGAACTAAGAAACACCAAAGATAAGATGTTTGTAAGGTGATGTCTTTGTTATACAAGTAGGCAGTAGGCAGAAACCTTGGTAGCGACTTTACTGACCCTTGAACGAATATGCCATTCGAGTCGATTTTTTACTTACCCGGTCTTATGGGGATGGTGTATGGCCCATTGTGATGCAGTACTGCTATACTAGGCATTGATGGTCCTTGTAGAGCTAAACCTATCAAATTGACACCATTATTATCGCCTGAAAGTGCAGGAAAGATATTGAGTGCTGGCTAAAATCTATGTGCAGGTGTTTGACTTACCAGATTTATCTTCAAATTGGTTCTTTAAGGCTACGGGATTGTGCTTGATAGCATTCATTCTTCGATTTGTGGGTTGTTCCGTTTTCTTGCGACGTGGTTGTTCCACTGGTAGGACGCTACGTCTTTGTTTCGGAAGCTTTGCCCGTGCCTGTTGATAATTATAAATAGATAAATGATGATGATGTCCTGTCAAATAAAATAAAAATTTCCGTAATTATCAGGTTATTATTAGTATTATATCAATTGAAATTAGCCTTTTAGTATTTTCCAACAATGTATCCTGAAACTTAGGATTTGAAACCAAAAAAAACGACCCAATATATCCGGAGCTATAGTCAAAGATCGAAATGGAAGAGAAAAGCGTAACTCATACTCAACTGCTAACGTTTTCACCATACTCAAAGGCACACCGTGACACCATGCACTGTGCTATCCTATTCCATTTTGCTACCTAATTCAAGAAAATAAACTTTTATCTCCAGAGTGGAGCACCATATCGTTGCAACGTTTTGAATAACACGAAATCCAACAGAACGTATATGTCCTGGATTTTGTACATCGGAGTTAGAAAGGGACGGTAGATTTCTAGAAAGGGGACATTTCACCTCTAAAAAGATTTTTCGACAGCTGGTGGTAACAGCAGAACAATTTGAATTATAAATGAATAAAAAACAATTTATAGAGTGATCCGAAAAACCTGTGTGCACTAAGAAGCAGTTCAAAACAAAACTGAATGATAACCAGGAATATTAAATTGAAAAGGTTGAAAAATTTGTACTTACAAATACTGTAGATCAGAGGGCATAAATAAAAGCAAGGTTTCAAAAAGGTAGGAGCACTGAAGAATATAATTGAATCTAAGGATACAAGAAAATTCGGCTATATAAGGCTATTAATAGGCCAACAGCGCTTTATGGTTGCGATATGTGGATGTTGAATAAAAAAATTGAGAAACTATAAATATAGGAATTTGGAGAAGAAGAACCAATGAGGAACTAAAAGAACTATAAAAGAACCGAACATTTCGACAGTAGCGCAAATGCAGCGATTATGATGGATGGGACGTTTGCAAAATGCCTGATACGCGAAGTACAAAAATAGTTCTAGAAGAAAGACCAAGAGGTTTGTGAATAGAGTCTATCTGAGAAGATTTGAATCGTTTGAAAATACAGCGATGGAAATAAAAAGTACTGAATAAAACATTTTGGAAGAATATCATAGAAGCCATGGGCCGACGCGGACTGTAGAGCTGTTGTATATACAGGGCGTTATTTAAAAACGTGGCCAAACTTTAGAAGGCAGTTATTTGAGTAATTATAAGATGACAAGTTCATATAAACATAAGCAGAAATGCTTCTTTTTCAAGACACAGGGTGTCAAACATTTTTTGACAAATCGGTTTTTCCTAAATGTCTTAATAAAGCATCAGTCGATTTTGTTCAAATTTAGCAGTGGTTTCAAGGACGGTAAGGAGCTAATTAAGCTCTAATTACCCCAGTGGGGTCCCGAAAAACACCCCAACCAATATCTTGGACAAAAAAGTTGTACAACAGTCTAACTGTGATTATATCCTTGTCAAGATCTGTATATTGAGAGATAGTAAAATCGCTTCCATAAACAGCCTACGGTACTGAGAACGTGCCAGACTCTACAAGAAGGCACTTTCTCTACTTATAGATACTGTTGTTTTGTTATGGTATTATCCTTTTTGGATTTTATCTACAGAAAGGTAACAACCGAAACAAACGAAATAAATGTAATATTTTAGAGACCAACCTGTGTGTGTGAGTAGAACATCGAAAAATTAGAAACTATGACGGGCACCGGCAAAGCTATGGTCAGAACCCCCGCAAGGGCGCAAAGGGCACCAACAAACATTCCAGCATAGGTCTTGGGCGCCATGTCGCCATAGCCTACTGTGGTCATTGTCACTATCGCCCACCACAGACCCTCTGGGATGCTTTTGAAGCAGTTATCCTTGTTGTCCTAAAAATGAAAAATATGCAACAGAACACCTAACTTCGCAGTGCTGTCTTCACTAATACTATCTGTTCGCTTGAAAATCAATACATCCCAAATTTCCCTTAATCTCTGCTTCTCAGGCTCTCGGCCATTCTTTGAATGTACAAAATGTACAAAATACCAAAACCTGCCTTTCAGTTATCTCTAGTTCCTGGTCAGTTTTCCCAAAAACGCTTCTAAAATGGGAATCAAATATGAAAATTGTGACATTCCAAATCAATGCTATCAACCGAATCTTATCTATTTACTTGAAAAGGCTAGATGTCTTTGTTAACGACAATGATCATTTTAGGATGATGTCATGAGTGAGATTTTTGAGACCAGCTAAATGTTCTGAAACCCAATCTCGCTTATCTTTATCCCAGATGAAAATTTTTATTAAAATAAATGATTAAAACTAGAGTTTATTAGGCATATTTACGCCAACCCTAGTTTCATGCTTTTCTCAATTATCGAACTTTAATAAACTTATTTCACTTGTTGAATACCTAGCGTATCTGGCTTGAGTTATTGGACAATAATTACGGTAGTCAAGTGTAATATAAGGTCTTGATTATTATTCTACCACAAAACACGTTACACCACAAAACTCAATGCGGAAATTCATGCAAGTCAAAAAGTGAATATAGGTCAATAGATTTTTGTCTAAATGGCTTTATAGTTTACAACTTTAAGTGCTTTATATCGACCACAATCACCACAATCTTACTAATTTTATAATCTGATCTAAAACGTTTTTAAATTGGGTAATTAACAAATAAATGGCATTAAATTTTTATAAGTTAAGCCAAAACTTGTAGTAAGTAAGTTTCATTAAATTAAATATTTAAAACACATATGACAACAGCGCGTCGGCCCTTCATGTTTATTTACAATGTTCTCGAATCAAGAGTTTGCCAACATGTTGTTAATTTACGGTGAAGCTCGTCAGAATTCAAATCTTGCAGCTCAAATTTATCGCGACAGATTTCGCCAACATGTACACCCAGACAGAACGACATTTGTGCAAGTGTTCCAAAGACTTCGAGATACAGCATTCAGCCCAGTATTATTCGAACTCGTGAAAGACAGGTTACTGTAGAGCAGGAGGAACAAATATTAAATATCGTGGAAATCAATGCACGTACCAGCACTCGGGAATTAGGCCGCCGCGTAGGACTATCACATACCATAGTCCATAGAATCGTACGGGACAATTTGCTTTATCCCTACCAAGTACAATGAGTGCAGGCATGTTACCAGAAGACTATCCTCGCAGAATAACATTCTGTCAGTGGTTTTTCCACAAAAACATTGAAAATCCGGATTTTCTTAAAAACATTCCAGCGACGGACGAATGTACTTTTACGCCAGACGGGATATTAAATTTCCATAATACTCATACGTGGGCCCAAGAAAATCCTCATACCATTCGTGAAGGTCATTTCCAACACTTAAATATTTGGGCGGGTATTGTTGACGATCAGGTAATTGGCCCTTTCAACAACATGCCGTACAACGAAGATAGAATTTGTGGTTTCTTCATGACGGGGCACCACCACACATTTCTAGAGGCGTCGTTAGAATGAACATTATCCAAATCGCTGGATCGGTCGAAATGCTCCTGATCCTCGAAAATGGCCAGCAAGATCAATCCTATGGATTTCTGATATTGGGGACAACTTAAAGGAATGGTTGATCGCGCTGGTCCAATAACAACTGAAGCACAAATTTTTAATGCGGCTGAAATAATAAATGGACAACTTCGAGGACCTAGGTTAAGAAGAAACTGGGTTCGTCGTAATGAACCTTGTGTGGAAAGTGGAGGATGATATTTTGAACACCTTCTTTAAATACAAAAAAGGTGCAGTCTGGGTTTTAAAAAGAACAACAATGTATGTATCAAAATTGTGGTCCCTATTTATAAGTGGATTTTTTTAATACGTTCAATAATCTTTCATACACCAGGTGAAGCGCTGAGACAGTTAGTGGTAAGTCCGTTTTTTTTAATTGTTTGCATTTTACGAGTACATTATCAAATAATGAAATAATACCTAAGAGCCAAAAATAACAAACTCCATCTTTATTGACACTGCGTTCCGTCGTAATTTGCGTCTGGCATTGCGGCGTTGTCAGATTTTATTTTACTTTGAAGTGGATTTTCTCTAAAAAAAATGCCATTTTGACCCTCATGTTATATGAAACTTTTTGCTTCTTTTAATCCCCTCTGTCACCCATTTAAATAATGACTATCATAACGTTTACACCCTGAATAGTATCGGTATCACATCGACTGCAAGCATTTACTGGCAGCAATACTGCGGATGCCTGCTTAATCCTAGATAGAAATAACCTCTTGCGTGAATATAAAACTTCACGCCACCTTCATAATATCTATACCTGCATCTTCTCAGCATAGTACACAAGACTAGCAAACACCACAATGCCAGAACTAAAAGACCACCAACAATCCTAGTTCTTTGGCGGAAGCCTTGAAGGTGTGTATGAGTATCTTTAAGCCTGGTGAATGCCTGGTGAGCTTGAACAACCTGATATCCTTATGATACTGATGAAGTCAGGAGCTGCGACTTCTTCTCAAAAATAAGGATCATGTCGATGTAGAAGCTCAGTGTGGCCGCAAAATCGATTATGTTAACTGGTGATTTCAGGAATTCGATTACGTTTGGTGCTACCTGTAAAGAAAATTTGTTCTTGAAATAGGACAGGATGGATTACTTAAAACTAGAATAGGCTATTTACAATGCAGTCTTTCAGAGTCACATCAACTGCTTCTACTTGGGCACCGAAATACGTATACTGAACAGTCTTGTTTGATAGCAAAAAATAATCTCCCTGAAATGCTAACAAATGTACGGAGAAATGCTATCCTGCAAAATCATTGGCTGTTGGGGCATTCCAAACTTTAGATCATATTCTTCTTCCTCATAATCGGCTTTAGTTTTGTATAACGGGTTCAAAGAAAGAAATTTCGTTATATGATATGGATTCCGCGTAACTGGATGAGAAAATAATTCCTAGAACTTTGATTCTCGGCACGGTCGACTTACTCCAGTACTCGTGACTCGCGACGGAGGCAACCGGAGTTCTAGTTAATGCGCGGTTCACGATGATGTTATAGGAAGAAAAATGGCGTCAGTATGTTTGATTGTACACTTTCCACGCAACGCCATCATTAATCCATAATGGATTATGTTGAGCACAAGTAGACGCTATCGAAATAATATAGCGCCATAGACCTTACATCCTGGCCAGAGCATAGTTGCAATAATTTCTTTCGTTGTCCCAGGGTCCATGCCTAGACCATGCAGATGAGTTCCCAATAAATCACGACACAGCTGCCTGTGATTGGCTGCCTTTGGCTGGACGGACAGAAGGAGCATGTCTGAGTTGGGTCCTTTAGCTCGTTGCGAACATGCGTAACAAGAAATTA